>JARHVA010001567.1:2250000-2310000 GCA_037957365.1 Torreya grandis
AGCATGGCAAGATGAGAAAAAAACATCTCAAAGTGTGCTTGAGAAGCATTACGTAAAACAAGAGGATGTTGGTAATACTCTAAAAAATTAGGGAGTCTAAGGAGAAGATAAATAAGAAGTTGCTCAAGATATGGAAGAACAATGTGAGTCAAAGTTTGATGAAGCAAATGAAGAGATTGATGCATTCAAGTTGCAAGAGGAGTTGAAAATGTTTGAGGACATTTTTATTCCATCCAAGGAGCTAAAAATAGGTAAATAATAGCAGGTAAAATTCAAGTAAGAACTCCAAGAAAACTCAATAAAGGAGAAACAAAGACAAGTACAAGAAGATGTACAAATTGGCAAGCAATCAAGAAAATATAACATGAAGAAGCAAAGAAGTTAAGATATTCATTTGGGTAAACTAATGATAATTTTAAATTTGGTAAACATGAATATGGGAGGCCAAATATTGGTCACATAACAATGTACTATGAAGAGGATGAGTGGAACAAGAAATTGCACTTGCATAGTGAGCAAGGTGAGAGGAAAAGGCATCCAAATGTGAAAACATTTGAAGAAAAGGTAGGAAAAGAGAATTTATATCAGCAAAGGATAGAGGATGATATGCATGAGATGAAACTAGATCCTAAGTAAGGAGATCATAGCATGAATAAGGAGCAAAAATCACAAAACAAGCAAGTCACAAGCGATATTAATGAGAAAAGAAGCCATGAGAAAACTAAATGCATTCAATTTATTTGTATATGAGTATGATAATATTAAATATGACATGGAATATATGGTGTATTCATCAAATAAGGAGATAAAATATGTAGAACACTTCATGGAGGAAGAAGATGCATGGATAAGAAGGCTAGACAAAGCCAAGAGGAAGAAAAGCAACATTTTATCAAGGAAAAGGAAGCCAGAACAAAGGAACAACAACATGATGAGGATGAAGGACCCCCTAAGAACCAATTAAAATACAAGGAAGATATTTAAAGGCTGAATTTTTCTCCCTCTTTGGGAGTATGATGCAGGAACATCAAGCTAAAGTTGTTAAATTTCATGTTTTGGTCATTAGTAGGAAAAAGTGTGTCAAGTTTGGAATGTGTGTTAAGAGAAATTTCAAGGTAAATTTCATGTGTATGAGGTCATATGGGGTCCCTATAAGTCAGGTTTAGTTTTTAAGGTGTTTGGAGTTTTCCCTCCAAAACCAATATTTTAAAATTTCAAATATAACAATAGAGTCTAGGAGGTCACTTTGTGTGGTTGAAGGGTTTGGATGGACAAACAGTTGATTTAGGAGATAAATTAAAGTCATAAATAAGAGGATTTTAATGTATCCCATGTGTAAATTTTAAATCAAATCATATGAACTCAAGGAATCCCATTGTATGTTGAAAACTTAATTAGGAATGTAGGTTATTGTAACTACTTTGTAAGCTTACATTGAAAATGGGAAAAAGATTCATTTTTGTGGGTAGAATGGAGTAGAGGAGAGAGCTCTACAATAAATAGGAAGGAGAGGGAACCTGAAAGTGTGATGAGATGCAATACTCCTCAAGTATAAACTCAAGTCCATGAGTGGACTATTTTGTAATAGAGAAGGTTATAATGAATAAAGCAAAAGAGTTTGATGTGTGTTCCATTCATATAATGTGATTGAATAAAGTTACTAATATCATGGATAAGTTTTAAAATCATGTAAAATTTTATTCTTACATGAGGTTATAGGTGGTTGATTGGATAATGATGATCAAGAAATAGTTGTAGATATCAACTATGAATACTGAGGTAATGAGTTTTCCTCCTTAGGTACTACGTTGAAACTAATGATTCCATGACATGCACACATTGAAAAGGACATTTAGTAAAATTAATGAGGAAAATGATTTTGTAATGGTGATTACTCAAACTATAGAAGATAAATCATGTACCTTATTTTAGATGAAACCCTCCACAAACAATTAGTGATCCCCTGTTTCGATAGGGTGGATGGCTTTTAGTGTTTTGTGGAAATATTGAATACAAGGTTGAAATTTATTGGTGAGATTGAATATAGTAAAATAAATGATACTAAATTAAATTATAAATACAATCATAAAACATATAAACTTTGTATTTGGTCTAGAAGGATACAAACCCTGTTTGTTTAAGGATTGTGTTGATTATATAGTGCATCAACAAGAGAATATTTATTATCAATTAGACAAATGATCATTGTTGTGATAGGTGAGCCTATGTCAGATAGATTCAAAAATTATGAGACCTTGAAACAATATTAATGTTGGCTAAAAAAACACAAACCCTAAATTCTTGGCATAGTCAAGGCACTGTTTATTACGGGAAAAGTATAATGAGGTAAAAGTGAGAATTGGTAAATGGACAGATGTTGAGTAGGTAAAGTAATAGAATTAATATTTTGGTATCGAACCTCAATTTTTAGTTCTTATAGGATTAAAGTCATTGAGTGAGTTTTTAATGTTGAATCATTATCAAAACAGTATGTTCCCTATTTCATCTAGATAGTCCAAACTATTGTAACATTAATCCATGGTGGAAAGCATGAGTAAAGTGTTAGGAGAGCATGTGAATGATAAGAAAGATGAATTCAAATCAATATAATATTTGAGTAACCTAAAAAATGTTTGAATATGTATATTGTAGTCTAAACCTTCACACAATAAAAAAGAATGCATACATTCACCTGAGTTTCTTGTAAAAGTGGATGGAACAAGTAATCTAAATTATTGAGCAAGGAGAAGGGGTTCAACATTAACCAATTGAAGGTATTTAGACATATTGAAATGGTGTAAAACACAAAATATTGGATTTTTTTATGCTGTTGGACCTGTCTATAGGCATAAAGCCCTAAATTAGGGTTTGGTTTATTCTGAGAGATTTCATTAATGAAAAAATACTAATTTTTGTAGTTTTGATTTTATAAGCATTTTTGAAGAGATTCAAGGGTTTTTGGAATGAACAGGTATAGACAAGTATGGAAATGAATAATTGAGGTGAAATATGGTTCCATTAGGCCTAATACAAGGCTAATTGTGAGGAATGGAGGCTAGAAAAGGGGATGAATGGTTGAATAAATTAAAGGAACTTTTTGAAAGCACAAAGGGTCATACATGTTACATCAAAGTTTGGTTATTAATTTAATAAAGACAAGATATAGTTCAAATAGGACAAAATTGTAGAAAATAAGGGTACTAGCCTTAGGATAGTTTAACAAGCCTTAGGAGTAGAAATCTAGGTTAAGAGTTGTTTGGACACTTTGAGAAGGATTTAAACAAGTGTATCATGACCATTTAAGTTTAACTATGTAAGGGAAAAATTCATGGAATCCTAAACTAAGGATTTGACCTAGAGACCTAATGGACTTCATAGTGTGAAAATTAGTGAACACCCAAAGAGAAGTGTGTGAAGGGGAAGTTTTATGTTGGATGATAAATGCACAAAAAATCATATGAGGAGTTTTTTTTATCAATACATGCTTGAGGATATTAAGATAAATGTATATAATCATAAGAGACAATTTTGACCTCATATAAACAAGATAGATTGGACTACACATGGGATTTTGAATAACAACTCATTAAGAGCATAAGATCATATTCGATAGTGAATCAAATGATAAATCTAGAGAAGGAATTATAAATAATGCCTCTACATCAATCATTATCTCAATTTCAATATATTTTATTTGAAATAAACATTTTCCTTTGAACTTATAAATAATATTATATTTGGTATGCATATGAACCAATATCATGCATTTTGATTTTTTTTAAATGTATGTATGCACATGAACAAGTATCATGCCCCTTAAATATGTGCTAAATGATATATAATGTCATTAATTTATATGTTTTATTTAAATTTTATGTGGAATATGTAAGTTCTTATAATATAACTATTTATGCATATGGCTCTGCATATGCATTTAAGTGTGTACAAATATATACTCAAGTCCTTTAAAATCAAATTCATATCAATGACATATTCAAACTTATTTTATATTATTGTGCCAATATCTATCATTGTGTTATATTCATGAATTAATTTAAATCTTTGAAACTCATATTTTATCATAAGATCTATTTTTTGAATTAGTTTAATTAATTGGAACTTATACTATGTAATAATATCTTATTTTACAATTAATTTTATTATTTGAATATTTTTATTTTAATATTTATAAATTGTATTCTATCACACATATTATTTTTATGTTCATGGAGGCTTTAATATCAAATAAAATCCCAAAGAAATGGTCCCCTTTTGATACGATGGATGTACCCTAAAATTCACTCATCTCAAAATAAGATTTACCTATAACGTGTTAGAAAAATATATTCGTATATAACTATTTCATCATTGGAGAGTAGTATTGTAATTTTCATTGAAGCATATATGCAACATATTTAATGTTAGGCATACAAGTATTACGTCTCCATTATTATAGAAATGAGGTATGTGGTAAAGTAACCATCTCTAAATTAGACTACATAGTAAAATTTCATGATATTCATCATGGCACCAATAACCAAACTCAACAAACCTAATAATAAAAACATGCATTGTTGCATAATGTAAAGCGAAACATATGAGGGACATGTTTAAATGTTGCTTATACAGTCAAACATCACACACATAGTTTTAAGCTCCATAATCAATGGACATGTTTAAATGTTTCATGAGTAAATATTCTCACATGGGACCAAGGGAAACAAGTAATGGACATGTTTAATTTTTTCAAAATAACATATTACACATATAGGAACAAATTCCATAAGAAATATACATTTTGAAATGTCTCACAATAAAAAAATTCATAAATAGGGCCAAGGGCAATAAGCAATGGATGTGTTCGATGTTTCAAATTAAAATTTTATAGACATAAGACAAAGGGATAAAATAAATGTATATGATAAAATGCTTCAAAAGTAAATTTTGTACACATATGTCCAATGAACATACATTATAAGAAAATAATGTCTTACTTATCAATCAATAAATGAAACAAAATCATAGGAGCATGAAAAAAGTTAATAATGGTATACACTATCAATATCTATCAATGTCATATAATATAAAAGTAACAAATCCATGTAGCACAATCTAGATATGAGTCATTATAAGGACACTTCTAAGATATGTATTTAAACATGGTATAAAGGTCATAGATAGATATAACCTATGATGGTGTATGATGTATAATAATATTTCCCCAAAAAAGGCATAACCACTAGGTAGAAAGGAATTGAACATCTAGGAATCCATTGATAATATATGCCTTGAATCACACTCATATACTTCATGAAATGGATGTGTAGGAAAAATAATATTGTATATAAATAACATATGATAAATAACATATGTAAGGAAGTAAACTACCAACTCATGTCATGGTTAAGTCCTATTTTTCAAAAAAAATGTGAATATTCTCACCATTTTTGTATCTTTGGCATATATGAATGTTTTTTTATTTATGATATTTTTGAAAGAAAGAAGACTATGATGCTATAAATGGGAGGATCATATTTCATACCTATAACATAGATTTGGAGGGTGAATTTCTAGGAATGAAAAGTTCTACATGTGAATGAGTTTGTATCTTAAAAAGTTATCAAGTGTTGTAACATAGATTTATTAATCACTGCTGATAGTGTCTCTTGCATTATGTGTAACTTGAGAGGATGCATGACTTGGGGGATTTTTTGGTATAGTAGGATAAGGTATTAATTTATATGTTCATTATGAAACATGCTAAACTATCTAAGTTATCACCATAAGATGCACTATAAAATATGAATTTCTCTTTTAGTTTTGAGTATCTCTTTTATGTGAAGCTAGTTCTTTACAAAGGTGTACCACTCTCTTTTAAACTCACTATATAAAAATATTATGTATAGGTTCCATAACTATTTTTTAACGTGATCTTAAATAGGTGTAATAATTATCTATGTATGCTGATCTTAAAAAAGTGTAAGAAAATGTCTATGCATGATGCTCTTGAATATGTACAAAAACCAATTGTTTTGATGGTGGGGAATGAGGATGAGATAGTATTGACTATATAGGGTACTCATATCAAATTCCTAGAAAATTATTCATTTGATTATAATGTATATATCTGTTACATTGATGTATTATGTATGGCATTACATAGATATTCTATATCCAAGAATTTTCTAATAACATATTAAACACCCCTATGTTTGGTAAGACTAAAAATAGGGTATCCATTGTTATTGAACTAACTGGAAGAGGTAACACTATTTATTGAGGAGTATTTTTTTATGTCCATTGAAATCTTTGAATAATTTTAATATACCTATAAATCATAATTTTTATATCAAAGAGTGCAAAGAAGTGTCATTTCACATGTGTTTTCACCTGACTCATTATCAACCATGACATTTTTATGGTTTTTTTGTTATTATAAACTCGAATAGAGATTGCAAGTATGTATAAATCATCATCAGTAATTTGAAAATAATCAAATCTAATCATAGGACATGGTGGTAATACACATATAACAATACCAATAATATGATATATTGGATTCCCATATGTTGAAGGAGGAGGATGCACATTGTACACATGATTCATCTCTGAATTATAACTTTTCTTTTGTACCATGATTTGGAAATGGAACACTAAAGATTTTAAATTTTGCATTGTATTTTTGTTGTGTTCTAGTATCCTTTGTGGGTGCACTTAGCTCAATATGTTTCTTATTGATAAGATCTTGTACCCTATGCATTTGTCTATATCACTTATTTGTAGAATTTCCAATACATATAAGGTAGTCATAATATGCATTATTGTTGAGTCCTTTTGTGTTAAATATTGGTTAGATCATCCTCTAATTATGGGACGAGAGATATTAGAATGCAATCAGGTAATTATTTTAACATGACATGAGGAGGTTTTGGTAACCTTTCAAATTACCTCCTTATTAGAGTTGTCAATTAAATCATATTCATTGCTTATGAAATTTCATTGATTATTACATTCAATTCATTTTTTATTATGATTTGTTTAACCTTGTAGTTTTTTTAGCTTCAAATCTTGGAATTTGAAGTATCTGGATAATTATGTATATATTTGACCCTGTTTGAAGTTATGAGCTTGATATGTGCTCTTTGATTGTGTGGTATAACTAATAAAAATATTTCAATTTGTTGAGTATGATAGACTTATGAAATGTTTATATAAAACTTTGTTGGAGGATATATTGTAACTCATTTTTTTCCATAAAATTGGTCATCTTGGCTACTATATTTTTGTATTGAATAATATATTCAATAATTGGTCCAGTTCACCTTTACTTGAGCATTAGATTTTGTGCATAAGATGTTTTTTCATTAATGTTGATAAATAAGTATGCTAGAAACTAATCTACCAAAGGGTTGAATTAATTAATTTATATAATTTAAAGATAATAAAACCATCACAAAGTATATTATTTGAGGCTTTTTATAAAGAACATGGTTAACTAATTTATCATTATATGGACAATAAAATCATGTTGCATTAATTGGTTGAATACTTTTTTTAGGATAACCTTTAACTTCATAAAGTGGAAGCTTATGTAGATAAAAACCTATTGTAAACACATAATATGTTATTTATAGTGCCAAATTATTCTGAAGCAAAGTATTGGATTTTATTGAATGACTAGATCTATAGACACCTTGATATAATTATAACACCTTAGCATGTAAGGATATAAAAATTTGCTCAAGTGAGTATGCATTAAGAAAATTTGTTGTTGGACCATGTGTAGTAATCAAACGAGGTATGTATGATGCCTTTTTATAAATAACCATATGAATATGTTGGAAACCTTGTGATGCTCCTATATTTAGGGTTTACGGCACATATGCAACTAGAGATCTTGACATAGGAATACAAGTAATAGTAGAAATTACAACACCTAAAATGATAGTAGATGCTTGAGATAATTTATTTTTTTCATATCTTACAATGTATAATAATTCATCAATATTATTTGGATTGGCATTAAGATAACTAGGGAATTATTTTTCATTAACTCCATCCACTTGATATGTATTAGCTTTATCCATCTCAACATCTATGATAATTACACCAATAAGTTGTGTAACATACCATGTAATATTTGAAATGTATAAATGCTCTTGTTCCCAAGTCAGAATCGATTTTGAAAACTATATATTTAATAGTGATTTCTTTTTATGGGAATCATGGCATGATATATCATTTTAACAATATGATTTGAGAAAGGCTTGAGATTGTACATTGTTCATTTTAGCCTTTTTTAGGATATTTTTATTTGATTAATGCCAATATATAATGAATCTAAAAAATGCATTGAAAAATAACATAGAATGTGAAGATGAACCTCACAATATGGATCAACATATAGAATCAAAATGCATTCATTATCACCATGATTTGAATTTGAAACTTTGAATTTGGAAAAGGGAGTATAATTTTAACTCGATAAGGTCTATTTGATTTGTAAGCTCTTAGATATATTGATCCTAGTAAAACTAGTGAGAAAAGCCCAAGTCACACTAAATTAAAATTATCTCACTATCCCTAAACCAAAATATTTCATCTATAGGGTAGTTGAGAGTAACATGTTGAGGCTAACCATTAATAAATTCACTACAAAACCAAATGATCAAAGGCTTCATATGGCTAAAAAACATAATATATGTGTTTTTTATTTATAGTGAGGTACATGGAAACTAAAAACCATATATAATGTTATTTATGGATTGAGTATTGGAGCAGTACATCTCACATCATGGATCAGGTAAAATAGTGACCTATTTGATCAGAATGATGGCTCCTATGAGTTTTAAATTCATCGAAATGATTTTTATTTAGTGGGTGTTTAACACATAGGAAAAATCATTGCATTGATAAAAATTATAAGGCATACAAATATAGTAAAGATATCTTAATCACAAGGAGTTACCTAAATCAAAATCCATTTTAAAGGGTTAAGTTGTTTATAAAAACTTACTACATAAATATATACACTCTTCAATTGAAACATCCATACCAATAATTTTCTAGCATTCACTCCTTATTACAGCCATGGTGTGAGGAACCACATCACACAATTTTGAAACAAAAATGTATGGTAACACATAGTCTAGGTATGAATTGATGCTCTACATGTCAACTACTATTGCAATCATCTACATACGTGAACATAACTTTTCACACTTTCAATTCTATTGAGTGTTTGATTGTTCACTATAACTTTTAGTTAGTTTTGCCCTGCTCACAAAAAAATCATTAAAAAGAATAAGAAAGAGAATATATAGTAAATTATTTTTATCATATTCATATATTTACATTAGTTTTATGATGGGCAAACCCACACACACACAATTATTTAAAAAAAAACACATATTCGATATCGCTTGGATGGGAAAAGACTTCATCACTTGAATGGGAAGTATATTATTCCTATTCATTAACCTCAAAAACCAATGCATTTTTGTCCAATTTTTTGTCAATGAGAGCTTGTGCACTTTGTTTACAATTCAGAAGGATAATACCTAACATTTTAAAATATAAACACGTGTATTTCTATTTTGAAGATTTGATATTTTTATGTTTCTTGGAAGATGAACTAGGCTATTTTTTTTCAAACATTATTTATTTATTGACTCGTGAATTTCAATTTGACATCCTTCATCAGACAAAGTAAAAATTAATGCTCCTAAACTAATATTCAATTTTTGTAAAGTATATAATATTTTTGAGAATTTACTCGGCATACTATTTAGTGTTAGGTTATGGAGCTAAAAGCTTCACTGTTATGTAAACATGGAGGAGGTTGCTGAGTTACAGAGAAACCGATGTCAGCAGCACAACTGATGTCAGTCATCTTCAGTGTTCACAGTAATCGACATCGGTTATGGGTCGACTAACATCAGTTAGACAGGCACCGACATGGCAGCCTGTGTGTGCATGCATTTGCATGTGCTTTCAGAACTGGTCTTATTTTAGACGGATAGTTTGTTTGCATGTAAAAGACTAGTTTTAGTCTTGAGTCTGCATTTATAATTATTGTAATTAGAAGTCTAATTATTGTTTGCATGGGATCTATATAATAGACTCATGGGGCTATATTGTAATCAAGGACAAGGAAGAGATCCTTTCGATTGTAAGATCTAGGTTTGCAAGTGTGCAAGACCTAGTTGATCTGTAGGTGTTGTAAGATCAGGGGAGATCTACATGGTAAGTAAGATTAGTTGATTTATAGGTTGTTACAAGATCAGGGAGATCTACTTGGAGTACTTTGAGTACTTGTGGTACTGGCAGTATTGTTACTAACTAGTGGAGGGTACAACTCTGTGTTTGAGTTGTGGTTGTAATTGGTTGTGAGAGAGTGAACTCTTGAGGGAGAATTATTGTATGCCCTAGAGGTGTGGGAGCCCTAGAGGTGTGGGAAGAAGAGTGTGACTTCTTCATTGTATTTCCTTCTGGATGAGTTGAATACAATTGTGTATTGTCTCTCAAATTCTGTGTTGTTTCTGATTCTAGTTACTTATTACTTCTAGTTAAATTCCATGTTTAGTTGCTTATACAAGGTAATCAATTGTGCTCCTAATCCTGACAAAGTGGTATCAGATCAAGGTTACAAGTTCACAGAGCCTGGTTCAGAGCAGGTTTGTGTTTGATTATAGGTCACTCTCAGGGGTTTCTAATTGAGTGGGAGTAAAGCAATTGCAGAAGAAAGTAAGCTAAGAATGGAGAAATTCAATGGCAAGAATTATCAATTATGGAGGATGCAAATAGAAGATTATCTGTATCAAAATTATCTATACTTACCATTGGGTGGGGTTGCAAGCAAGCCCACAGATATGAAAAATGAAGAATGGAAGGTTCTTGATCGGAAGGCTCTGGGGTCTATAAAGTTGAGCCTGGCATCGTCTGTGATTTCCAACTTATCACAGGCTAAAACAATGGTAGAGTTAATAGAATCTTTGGCAAATTTATATGAAAAACCCTTAGCTTCGAATAAGGTATTTTTTATGAAGCAATTATTTAATTTGCAAATGCTGGAAGGTGGATCTGTATATAGTCATCTTAGTGATTTCCATGGTTTGGTAAACTGGTTTGTTTCAGTCAATATAGTTTTTGATGATGAAATTAAGGCTGTCTTAATCTTATGCTCATTACCTAAAAGTTGGGATAGTTTGGTAATGACAGTTAGTAATACTGTGTTTGCTTCAAATATCTTTTAAGTTGATGATGTTGTTAGTGTAATCTTGAATGAAAAAATTCACAAAAAAAGCACAGGTGAATCATCAGGGAATGCTTTAAGTTTTGAAAGCAGGGGAAGGCAAAGAGAGAAGATCGAGCAAGGGAAATCAAGGTCAAAGATAGGTAGGATATCCCAATCCAGGTATGGCAGAATAATCTACTAGAATTGTGGAAAGGTAGGGCATGTAAAGAAAAATTGTTGGTTGGTTGAAGATCAACATGAAGGAAATGAAGAAGTAGATGTTGCAGGTATTATTGCACATAATGCTCTTGTATGTTCCTTAGATAAAATGGAATCTTGGGTTTTAGATTCTGGTGCCTCTTTCCATGCAACCCCTAATACAAAATTTTTTCATGAATATGTCTAGGGAGACTTTGGAGAGATTTATTTAGGGGATAGTAAGCCTTGTCAAATGGTTGGCAAAGGGAAAGTGTAGCTGAAATTGTAGACGGGCAACACATGGGTGTTGAAGGAGGTCATGTATGTCCCAGTCCTGAAGCAGAACTTGATTTCTGTTGGAAAGTTGGGCGATGAGGGATGCATAGTAACTCTCACAGTAGATTCTTGGAAAGTTTCCAAGGGTGCACTTGTTTTAGCAAGAGGTAAGAAAGTAGGTACTCTTTATCTATCTACTTGTATTACTGATTGTCCTTCTAGTTTATCTACTTTAGATGTAGATGTGAAGATGTGGCTCCGTAGGCTTGATCACATGAGTAAGAAGGGGATGCATGTTCTTGAGTCAAAAGGTAAGAGTTTCGATTTGGAGAGCATAGATCAAGATTTCTGTAAGCAACATAAGAAAGTGAGGTTTCTTGAAACACATGCTACAAGAAAGGATCGAGTTTATTGCATAAAGAGGAAATCTGATGTTTTTGAAAAGAACAAGAAAGCCTTGGTGTTCAAGGAAAAGATGATGGACAAAAATCAGCTCAAGGGGCTGAATAATTTTGATCAGGGCAGTTTGGAAAAGGTTATGATTCAAAGTAAGCTCACGGGTAAAAATTCATCACTCAAAGGAAAACATAGTTATCGATGTCAGTCAGGTGGAACCGATGTCGAATAGGCAGGTACCAACGTCGGTCATGTGCAGACTAGAGTCGGTAGTGTCAGGCAGGTGGAGACTGACGTTGGTTAGAGAACCGATGTTGGCAACCAAGACACTAACGTTGGTCAGGGAATTGGCATCGGTGATCTGGTGGAATCGACATCAGTCGGGTGCAGACCAGGGTCGACTAGAAAATGGATTTTTGGTGGACAGCAAGCTGTCAAGGAGTCCCAAATTCCCATAAGGAGGACTGAAAGGGTAAGTAAGCCTAAAATTCATTATTCACCTTCTTTATACTACTTGTTGCTCACTGATGGTCAAGAACCAAGAAGTTTTAAAGAAGTAGAGCAGGTAGAATCCAAGAAATAGTGGGAGCATGGCATGAATGAGGAAATTGATTCCTTGAAAGAGAACCAAATGGGAGATTTGGTAGAGTTGCCAGTCAGAAAGAAAGCACTGAAAGACGAACGAATTCCCAAGTTAAAGAAGAGAGAGAATGGACACGTGAGACAGATGGCTAGGTCATATGGTCTTCAACAAGCTGCAGAACAATGGAGGTTTGACAGGTGTATGACAAAGCATGGCTTTAGTCAATGTCAATATGACCATTGTGTTTCCTTTACCAGGTTGGATAATATTAGCTACATTATCTTGTTATTGTATGTAGTGTGTATGCTTGTTGTAGGGTCACACATGTAGGGAGTTGCTGAGCTAAAGGTAAAGTTAGTTCAGAGGAGTGCCATGAAGAATTTGGAAGCAGCAAAATTCTTTGGCATGAGTATTTTTAGAGATAGGAAAGATCATAGGTTGATGTTGTCTCAGGATGATTATGTGAATAAGGTAGTGGCGAGGTTCAAGATGCAGGATGCAGAACCGGTTAACACACCTATGGATGGACAGTTCACAGAATAATGTCCCAATTCACATGATGAGGTTGAGTACATGTGTACTAGACCTGAGTTTGCCCAAACAGTGGGAGCTGTCAGCAAGTTTGTGGCCAATCTGGGAAAGAAGCATTGGAAAGTAGTTTAGTAGATTCTCAGGTATCTGAGAGTGACCAGCAGTAGGTATACATGCGATGTAGGGTCAAGCACTTCTCTACATAGGTATGTAGAATCAGATGTGGTGGGTTACTTGGGTGACAGGTGTAGCACCACAAGATGTGTGGTGGTTGGTCTTCAAGATTGAACTTGAAGAGGGATACAAGTTAGGAAAACAAATTAGATGATGTACAGGTATAGGTATAGATGCAACTGTTTATCGCCAAGTGGGAGATTGTTAGGTTGTGGAGGTAAAAGCTTCACTGTTATGCAAACATGGAAGAGGTTGCTGAGTTATAGAGAAACTAACGTCGACAGTGCAACCGACGTTGGTCATCTTCAGTGTTCACAGTAACTGACGTCGATTATGGGTCGGCCGACATCGGTCAGACATGCACTAATGTCGACAGCCTGTCTGTGCATGCGTTTGCATGCGCTTCTGGAACTGGTCTTATTTTAGATAGACAGTTTGTTTGCATGTAAAAGACTAATTTTAGTCTTGAGTCTGCATTTCTAATTATTGTAATTAGAAGTCTAATTATTGTTTGCATGGGATCTATATAATAGACTCATGGTGTTGTATTGTAATCAAGGACAAGGAAGAGATCCTTCTGATTGTAAGATCTAGGTATGTAGGTGTGCAAGACCTAGTTGATCTGCAAGTGTTGCAAGATCAGGGGAGATCTACATGGTAAGTAAGATCAGTTGATTTGCAGGTTGTTGCAAGATCAGGGAGATCTACTTGGAGTACTTTGAGTACTTGTGGTACTGGCAGTATTGTTACCGACTGGTGGAGGGTACAACTCTGTGTTTGAGTTGTGGTTGTAATTAGTTGTGAGAGAGTGAACTCTTGAGGGAGAATTATTGTACAGCCTAGAGGTGTGGGAAGAAGAGTGTGACTTTTATTGTATTTCCTTCTGGATGAGTTGAATACAATTGTGTATTGTCTCTCAAATTCTGTGTTTTTTCTGATTCTAGTTACTTATTACTTCTGGTTAAATTCTGTGTTTAGTTGCTTATACAACGTAATCAATTGTGCTCCTAATCCTGGCATTTAGAAGAATGGTTTCTACATCCTTGTTTCTTTAACACCAACCAATTTAGATAATATGTCACAGAACATATTGATTTAATTTACCATATTCAATCCTCCCCCATCTTCGAACCATATAGTCTTCGTTTTAGTGTGGTCTTGGCACTCTCAACTTTAGATCTAATAGTTTTTTCAATTTATCCCAAACTTATTTGGAAGACTTCTTAAAATCAACATGATATAAATATGTTTCTTAAAACCCAAGTTCACTAATATTCAAGGCATTTTATCCTTGTTAGTCCATTTGATGAGCTTATTAACTTCTATTTATTTGGTCACAATGCCTTCAATGATCTCCCATAGATCCTTATTGATCAATTGCAAATGCATTTATACTTATCAAATATGAAAATTATTGCTTTCATATTTTTCAATTAAATGTAATATATTTGTGACTACTATTTTCCTCCTGACACAGATAAACTCAACATATTTATTTCAACTGAAAAAAAAAGAGAATTCTTTTTATCGTACATGTAAATTTTGACTCTTGATTCTTAAACCAATAACATGATTTATTTGACTATGGACTTTAAACTACCTAGAATTATATATATATATATATATATATATATATATATATATATATATATATATATATATATATATATATATATATCCATCCTTGGTTTCGACTCAATATAACACTTTATAAATATAAAGTATAATTTACTCTTAAATGAAACCCACATTAGATAATAAACCACATCATGCATTTTTAGTAAACAAGATAGTTTATAAACTTATAAAAAATATAATAACGAAAAAACTAACTTTATACTAATTATTAAGACATTATCCAAGATCCTTGTAACTTTATTCGTGGTTGCCACATGGGTTTGCAGAGAACTATGTGCATGCGTTAACCCAGTTATGCCTAGAATTACTACACAAACGACGACGCGTATCGGAGGTCTGCTGAGAGACGGATGATGAAGACTGCATTAGGGTGGATGAGCTGTTGAATGCTTCAAGTGATTGAGGGCAAAGAACAGATGACAGCTAAATGAAGTTTGCGTCCTACATTGTTCAGTGGCACACAAATCTAGCAAATGATTTTGATAGGACCTGCGCACATAATATATGATTAGATAATTAAAATGATTCTACACATTTGCAGGACCTGTCAGATTAGTCGAGAATCACACAATTGCGTCAAAAATTTAGAAGAATACACGAGGCTAAAAATTTAATTGATAGGCACGGTAAATAAAAATTCTCACACTGCGTACACGAATAAATAAAATAGAACAAAGCTCTTCTGCAGGCATAGATGCTAACATCAAACACCGCACAAACGAAATCACATTTAGCTTATTTTTCACGTGAATATATTAAATTCTGCTGACTATAAAAGTTTACATAAAGTCACCATCCTCAAGAGTAATAGATACAAATGATTGTAGTATACTGAACATGATCAGTCCGTGTTCTGATACCAAATTTTAATTGGGTTAGAGGTTTAACACACAAAACACTTCATTAAAATATTCAACAATACCAATTATGATCATTTAATCACAGGAAGTCATCCTCATCTAATTTTTTATTATTGGGTTTAGTTGTTTATAACAATTTATCATACAATTATACATGCTCTTCAAAAAAACACATTTGTACTAACAGTTTTCTAATAAGAACATAGTTTCTAGAAAGCAAGACATGAAAGAAAAATAAATTAAAAGCCAACAAAGCTAAATTTTTTGTGCATGAAGATAAAAAATTCAACCTAAAACCTGTAGGTTAATAAGAAATTTTAGAGCATCATTCATTAAAATGTAGTAAAGGATGATCAAATTTCTTTTTAGTATTTACGAATCATGAATTCTATAATCCTAGAAAAAGATAGTGAAACCAATGCTAAAAACAAATGTATGGGCTCATTAATATGTTTTACATTACTTTTTATTTAACAATTAAAATTTTGTGCAATAGATGAAAATTTTGAGAAAGATCGGAATATTAAAGATATATACTTATTGAAAAGTTTGATTGCAATTTTCTAAATATGGAAAAATGATATGTTTGTTTTAAATACTTGAAATAAATTGACTTAGCTTATATATGGTTTATGGTTGACTGTTTTGGATATCTAATAGTACAAATAAACAAAATATATGAATGTGACTACTAAGAATGAGGTATAAAATCTAAAGATGTTTTTTGTGCAGAGCCACACTCCCTTGATACCAACATAGGTCATTAGTGTTTATTGACTACGAACTTATCCAAGTTAACTATGGAGGATATTCCTAGACTCAACCGTGTACCTTGGACAACAATGCAAGTTGACTGCATCCATTGACTATGGACTTGTCCATGTTGACTATGACAAAAATATGAGTGTTCCAACTTCAACAACTTTGTCTGCTAATCAGCGTAAGTTGTCATTTTAATATTTATGTGTAGACATTGAATTTTATATCTTCTTTAATTTGGAAACCCTATGGGTCTTCATGAGACCTATAAACTTGAAAAAAAGAGAAAGAATGTAATGCACTGAGATTACTCTAATCACCCCATTGATGATTAACCATTGCCTACATATTTAGATGATCTAAGGAATAAATCAAGCCACATGTAGTTCTCCCACCTAGATTTATTATGCAATTGTGATCCTTGACTATATCTACGTAGATATAAATATGGATTTTATACATGAAAATGATAATTATTGACTTCTTTTATGATGCTTTAGAGTTGGTTTGTGACTAATCCTCCTGAATGATCTTTAATTTGGTAAGAATAAGTTAGATTTTCTAAATGTGAAATAGTGTGTAAGTGCTCAATAGATAGTGTTAAACAAGGAACAATGAATGATCTTTGATTTGTATTTATAGAAAAATATTATGATAATTTCCTTTAGCTGACCTCATGAAATTTTCATGAAGATTTAAATGATTATTTTTAATTCAAAAACTAGCCATTAATTTGTGTAGATACAAGGCTGCTCTAAGTGGACCTGTCTTCCTATGATAGACATGTCCCAGAGAATCAAGGACAACTATCCATATAATGGTAGCTATTTAAGGATGATATAAAGAGGTTTGACTATTAACTTAAAAATTTATATGTAATTGTGATGGTGAAGAAAGGGTTAAACCCACATTTAAATAAATATATTAGAAAAATGATTATTAAGAGTCATATATTTGGGTGCAAGTTAAATTATTTAGGATATGTTAGGAATTAATAGTGTCAAGTACTTGTGACTAGATTGAGGTGTCTATATAAACCTAGGTTTTTCCATGCTCAATATAAGGATTAGATTCATTAATATGTTCTATTTTCTTTTTTATTAATGTTATATAATTTAATAAATAACTGTAATCAACTAAAAGTGCTAATTGGATGCTAAGAGTATGACTTGAGTTAACCTATCCCTAGGTTAGCCATATACCTATTATAGAGCCTTAGACATAAATTTCCAATCATTCATTCATCCACAACTAGTCAAGACATAGTCCCTAAAATGTTACCCCTCAATCCAATCCAACTTTATTAGTAGTCTATAGAAAGGACATTAACATGTCATTTGGGATACTATAACCACATGGCACTAGTGTGCCCAACTGGGTGCTATTGTCTTTAGCCCCACCTCTTCCAAATGGTTATTTGTTTAAATGTGTGCCCCTCCTAAGGTCGGTTTAAGCTCATTTTCTTATCTGCACAATCAATAAAACCCTATAAATACATGTCTAATCCACCTCTATTGGCTATATGGAAAATGGATGCAAAATTTATTCAAATCAAAGAAAATGTTATACAAAATCAGGGTACGTTATCCCTATCTACCCAACTTTCTGTATACTACCATCTATAGAATCTATAAGTTTAGTTTTCAAGAATTTCAAATCCTAATCACATTCAATGCATCTAAGGCCACTCTAATTCTAGCATTCACTTGCACATAAATCAAGCACTAAGTGGAACAACTACATCAAAATTGATCTATTTTCAAAATATTGGTATTTAGGAAACTCTGTACATAGTTGTGCGTTGAGGATGTCAAGTCCATCCCACTAACACACACTCAATTCTTTCTAATATTATACTTGCAAATAGAACTAGGTAAGTGCACAAAGTTGGGGGATAATTCTGTAGACATTTACCGTAAGGTGATCATATTAATTAATAACATAATCATGTTATTTAGTTAACAAGGACTACATAAGTCTAGACTCAAGATTATCGAGCCATAATGTGATCATGTTATAGATAATGCAATCATCTTATATTGAATAGTAATGTGATCTCATTATTGTTATGTCAATAATGTGATCGCGTTCCCTGTGTGTGTGTGTGTGTGTGTGTGTGTGTGTGTGTGTGTGTGTGTGTGTGTGTGTGTGTGTGTGTGTGTGTGTGTGTGTGTGTGCGTGTGTGTGTGCGTGTGCGTGTGCGTGTGCATGTGCGTGTATGTATATATATATATATATATATATATATGGAAACATGAATGCAAAATTATTTATTTTAAATCAATGTTTCTTACTCCTACCTTTTTTTACAGTTGTGTTTTGCTCAGAAGAGTGCTAAGAAGTGCTAGAAAGATGATAGGTTCACTCCACATGTCTATTTATCAATGATGCCACCATGTAGGATCGGTAAGTCATCAAAATATTATCTATTTAACCCTAACTTTTCATAATTTTCATTGTTTAACCCATGTTTTAAATTTTAATTTGCTTTTTTTTAATAGCCCATCTTGCTAACCCTCTCAACTCTCCACAAAGCTTGTTGTTCCTCTTATCCCTCCATCTAACCCTCCTATAGTTGCCCAAAACTCCATGGTAGTCAAAAGGTTTTGATTGACAAAATTATGAAAAATAAACTTGAAATTGAAGACTTAATTGACAAAATGAGAGATCCTACTTTGACCAACCCCACCACACCCAACTATCTAATTCCCTATAGACCTTATTAAGTAAAATTGACTCGATGATGAATCAAATCGACATATAGACCTCATATAATGATACTTTTATGGCATATTATGTTGACAAGTTATCATCCCTTTAGGTTAATACTTTAGAAATTTTAAAATTTGATATTTGCACCATATTCATCAACCCAGCCACCAATGCTCCCTTTCCCATAACCACTAAACATTTTTATATCCATCACTATGTACATAGTCTAATCACAGATAATTTATTGGATTGATGGTGGATGCTCTTTGACTATCCACCATATAACAACCATGAGTTCCCATTATATTTTTTGAGGAAACTCTACTATGAGTTGGTCTTGAATCGAATTCCTAATTATTTTGATTGTAGTGGGTTTTAAGGCCAAGAAAAAGTTTATATATAAGATCAACCAACTATATATTGTGCAACTAATTAGCCTACACATATTAATATCCAAAAGCCTCTTGAGTCTAAGATCCCCTCCACAATTTAGTAGGTCATGGAGATAGACACTCTCCATGCTCTTAGTTCACTCACTGATATACTCATTCATCATAGGAGTAAACTTTCATAGAGTGATGCTAAAAATATGCCACAAGCTACCTAATTCTAACATCATCCTTGCATTTCATGTAGATTTATGCTCATGGTACTTTCTGATGATGATGGCATCAATGGTTTGAATATCTTAGATCATATATTTATGAGTGATGAGTTTTTGGCACAGATATTTGGTATGTAGACATCAGTCACCACATAGATGCAGGTATATTTTAAATAAATGTCATGTTAAATTTAAGTTATATTTATAAATTTATTTTTTAAACTAACAATTAATTTACATTAAAATTTAATATAATATATATGGCATTATTTATGTCATTAGAGGTGATGATTCCTTCATCATCATAGCTGGGATTTATAGCATTGACTTTATCATAGCCATTATTTTCATATTCATATCTAACTGCTAGGCCATCCATGACTACATCTACCTCTATTAGGATGACACCATTTACTTATATAGAGGTAAAAATTGTTTACATATATGCTTTATTTTTTACATTTGCTATGACTACAGTTGTTTACATATACATGTTGATGAGTGATGTGGGATATAATTTCTCTATTTTTGTGTCTCTTGCTTATACCTACATGGGTTATGTACCTCCCACTATTTTTTGTCTAGATGGAGCCTAACCTCCCCTATCCCTAATAATATCATTAATAATCTCCACATGAGACTCTAAACTAGCCACATTTTCCTCTAGGCCAACTATCTCTTTCTTATTATGACGGAACTTAATGAACCCAAAAATGAATAAGAACAAGAAAATTACCAATAGACCAAGATCTTGAAACAATACTCATAATTGATTCTTATTTATTGAAATAATTACAAACCTAAACAATACTTAAATAAGCTTAAACTCATAAATTAGAGTCTACATGTAAAATTTGGAAAAAAAAAATAAAATATAAAAAAAATGTCTATTTTTAGCATCCACTATTTATATTAAGTTTCGTACGTAAGCACGCACGACTCTAAAAATTCCTTAAAATAACCTAAATAATAAAATTATCATATGGAATGAAATTTAACTAATGCTGACTTTTGGTTCTAAAAATAGAAAATTATCAAAAAAATTGTTAAACATTAATTTTGGACCCTTAAATGATCATGTTTGTACTCCAAAAGGTATAGAAATCAAATATAAATAGATAGAGTGGCTTAGGGTAGAATCAAACTTTTTGATATGGTCATTTTATCATGTGAAAGAGCTCAGACGGAGTGATGAGTCAAAATTTATGGCCTATAAAAGGTTGGCCTATTTTTTTATATCATTCTCCTCTGGTTGAAAACTACTTAGATCCTACAAGTTTCCTAGATTGTACTATTACCATTTGTATTTATCAATATTTTTCAGCTCCCATTCTATAATCATAGTTTTGGCTTCTTACTGCAATCCTTCCTAGTGCAACAAATACCTATTATAATTCCTTTGCCTTGTGTTCACTGTCTTCATATCCAAAACCTGCACTATTTTTTATTTCTTCTTCTTTGGAACATGATACTCCCAATTTACTTCTTCATCTTCATTATGTTCTCCATGGAATTCATATAAATTTGAAACATTAAATACTAGAGATATATCAAAATTCTATGGTAAACTTGCCTCAAAAGCATTATCATTGATTTTCTTCACAATTTTGCATGATCTAATTTTCTCATAATTTAGGTTATTGTATGTGCCTTTTAGGAACGTCTCTTTCTTCAAGTAAACCATTACAATTTATGTTTAGTTAAATATCTTAGATCTTCTTTTGACATCTATTTCTACTTTATATTTCTCAATACTTTCCTGTAACTTTCTTCTTAATCATTGCAAGTATTGCCTATGCTCTGCAAACGCTTTTGCATCATCACTAATTCAATTTAAAATTGGAAATTGTAACAAATCTAAAATACTCATAGGATTTATCCCATAATTTTTTTGAAAATGTTACTTTCCTATTGATTTATTCATTGAAATTTTATATTCAAACTCAACTATGCATCTCAATAAATTTTCCCATCTCGTATTCACAATTTCTATCTTTCCATCTATTTTTGGGTGATATACACTACTGAATTGTAGCTTAGTACCCATCTTCTTGTATAAATTCCTCCAAAAATGATAAAAAAATTTCATGTCCTTATATGAAGTAATAGTTTTTGGAACACCATGCAATCTCACAATATCCACAAAAAATAATTCTACAACTCTAGTGGCATCATTGGTTTTCTTACATGTAATGAAATTAACCATTTAAAAAAATCTATCTACAATAAAAAAATTGAATCATTACCTCTTTGTGTGTTTGGCAATCCCAACACAAAGTCCATACTCAAATATGTCCATGGTCCTCTTGGAACTGGTAATGGCATGTATAGTCTAGTATTTTTTACATGTCCATTAGCCACATAACATATTCTACACCTTGAAACATACCTTGTCACATCTCTCTTCATCTTTGGCCAAAATATTTTTCTTCCACAAAGGCTATTGTCTTCATCTTACCAAAATGTCTAGCCAAACCACCAATATGTAATTCTCTTATTATATTGTCTAATAGAGACCAACTAGAATGCATAATTATTTCCCCTTAAAGAGATAACCCTCTTAGATAAGATACTCATCATGAATAGCATCTGGCCCACCTGTTAATAGATTCTTGCACTACTCAACTACCTTGCTAAAATATAGATTAGTATCATATAATTCTTTAATAGCTTAGAATCCAAATACTTCACTCACCATAGTATTTAATAATGCTACCCTCCTGCTCAATGTATCAACTACCTACTTTTATTTTCTTGATTTATGCTTCAACATAAAATATACCCCTACAAGAAAGAAACCTAGTTTGCATGCCTACTATTCAACTTCTTCTATGTCTTCAAATACTTCAAATCCTCATGATTTGTAAATAGTATAAACTCCTTAGGCACTAGATGATGCCTTCAATGGCTTAATTATTGTACAATAGCATACATTTCAACATCATAATTATAATACTTCGTTCTTACCTCATTCAATTTCTCACTGAAATACGCTATTGGCTTTCCTTCTTGACTCAACACAACACCAATTCCCACAAATGAAGAATCACAATCAACCTCCAATACTTTTTAAAAATTTGGTAATGCTAAAATTGTTCTTTCTATAATCTTTTTCTTTAAAAATTAAAATCTTTCTATGGCTTCTCTAATCCATGCAAATTCTTTCCCTCTCATGCAATCTATTATTGGTGCCATAATACTACTAAAATTTTTAATAAATTTTATGCAAAAAGTTGCTAAACCATGGAAATTTATTACGTTTGTAATGATTTTTTTAATAGGCCACTCAAAAATCACCTTTATCTTTTTTTCATCCATTTTCGCACCATTTGTTAAAACTATGAATCCCAAAAATACAAAACCATTCTACATAAAACTGCACTTTTTCAATTTTGCATACAACTTCTCTTTTCTTAACAAATCCATTACCATTATCAAATGTTGAAAGTGTTCTTCTTTAGTCTTACTGAATATCAAAATATCATCAAAATAAACAACCAAAAACTTATGAATATATTTCCATGGCACTGTATTCATCACCCTCATAAATGTGCTAGATGCATTAGATAATCTGAATGGAATCACCATCCACTCATACAAGTTATCCCTAGTCTTGAATGTAATTTTCCAAACATCTCCTTCATGACTTCAAATATGATAATAGTGACTCCTTAGATCTATCTTGGTAAAATATTTTGCTCCTGCAAGGACATTGATTATATTATCTAAATGAGGTTTATGAAACCTATACCTTATTATAATTTTATTAATTACTCTACTATCCACACACATTATCTATCCTCCATATTTATTTTGAGTTTGAAATTTTGGTGTTTCACATGGAATCATACTCTCCCTTATCACCTTCTTCCTCAGTAATTCAGTAACCTATTTATTTAGTTTTGCATGTTCTATTGGACTCATCCTATAAGCTACTTGATTGGGTAGAGATGATCCTAGAATCAAATCAATGTGATGTTGAATATCTCTCTTTAGTGGTAAACGATCTAGTAACTCATCATATATAACATTTGCATATTCTTTCAACACTCTTGCTACTTCTATTGCTATTCGTACCATTTCTATTTCTTCATTCTTTGTTACTAATGAATAACAATAACCTGCTACCTTTATATCTTGGATAAATTCTTTAGTAGAGAGCATTATTTTTTTCTTCTCTTCCTCTTTAAGGTAACAAAACTACCTTTGTGCCACCTTTCCAAAAAGTGTATGTGTTATTTGATCCATCATGAACTACTTTCCTATCAAATTGTCATTGTCTCCCCAATAACACATGACATGCATCTATTGGAATAACATCACACCATATTTCATTATTTTAAGCTTTTACTATAGAAAACTTGATTAAGAACCTTTTATCTACTATAACCTCATTCCATTTCTTAAACTATGAAATTTGATAAGGGTTAGGATGCTTTTCACATTACTGATTTAATATCTCAATTATTTCTTTAGAAACCATATTTTCACAACTACCACCATCTATAATTACTTTGCATACATTTCCATCTAAAGTACATATTGTTCAAAAAATATTTAATCATAGCGAATCATCACCACCTTATTTATTCTAAACTTGTTCCTTCCTTGGAGTGATCATGGTTATTCTCATCATGATATTCTCTTCGACATTTGCTAGTGCGACTTCAATATTATGTTCTTTTATTTCAACCTCAACTAGATTTACTCTTGGGAAATCTTTTTGCCACCTTTCATGATATTGATAGTTTGGACACTCAAATTCTCTATGCCATTATTATCCACATGTATAACAAACATAAGTTTTGTGTTGAATAGAAACCATCCTCTAGCACCACCGTAACCTCATCCTCTCTGATATCCTCTTCCTCTTTGTTGGTATTGAAAACCTTGACTATTATCATCTTACCTTTGTACACCACATGATGATTCACATTTATTGGCATTAAATCCAACTATGGTGGTATTAAACCCACATCCTCCCCTTATTGGAGGGGCTCTACCTCTTCTTGGATCATTATATGTCCTAATTTTGTCTATTTTATTTTTATTCTACCTTCAAAGCTAACTGATAAGCTTCCTCTATGTTATGTATTTTATCCATGCTTAATTCATCTCAACTATAGAATTTCAAAAAATTGACATACCTTATAGATATCTGATCTTTTATTTCATCATTATCCACTCATATGGAAATATTATAAAATTCATTTGTATACTATGATCTTTTTGACTTAAATTTTGAAATCTTTTGTATAGAGTTTATGAATAATCCACAGGAAAAAAAATTCTCTCTCAGCTTCTTCATATTTTTTCATTAATTAATATTCTCCTTACCTTTTCTCTATTTCTCTTACTATAGGTGATCCCACCAAATCATTGCATAACCTTTTAATTTCATGCATGCAAACTTTAACTTCTTGTCTTCTCTCATAGTCTTCTACTTGAATAACTTCTCCATGCTATTCATCTAATCTATCAACTCCTATAATTTTAAACTACCTCCATAATATGGTACATCAACCTTTATTTGTCCATTTCTTCCTTATAAATCCTGATCCATCATCTCTTCCATCGATGGTGGTTTCTCTTATTGTTCTTCTTGCTAAATTTCTTCATCATAATCTATGTCTTCCTCATCGCCAACTCATATTATTTTTTGATTATTGATAACATATATTAATTATTGAACTTGTCTTTGAATCTATTGTATAGTTTGTTTCATCTATGCAATACCTCCTTGTCCTCTTTACATTCTTTACTCCTCCAAGATTCAAACTTGCTCTAATACCAAATAATGAACCAAAAATCTAACAAGAATAAGAAAATTACCAATAGACTAAGATCTTGAAATAATACTCAATATTAATTCATATTGATTGCTTGAAATAATTACAAACCTAAAACATGATTAAATAATCTTAAACTCAAAAATTAGAGTCTACATGCAAAATTTTTAAAAAATGAAAATCTTAAAAAAGTCTATTTT
This sequence comes from Torreya grandis, assembly GCA_037957365.1. NCBI lineage: Eukaryota > Viridiplantae > Streptophyta > Pinopsida > Cupressales > Taxaceae > Torreya > Torreya grandis. The sequence goes on from JARHVA010001567.1 coordinate 2,275,957, forward strand.
TAGCAACTGTTATTTATTGTTTCACATGTAAGTCCATGTGTCTCTAAAAAATTTTCAAAATAATTTAAATACTAAAATTAGCTTATGGAATTAAATTATAATCTTAGGGAAGAATCAAACTTTTTTATACATTCTTTTTGGTGCATGGAAGATCTCAAATAGAGTTAAGAATCAAAAGTTATGACCTCCGAAAGGTTGGCCTATTTCTTTTGTATCAGAACTCCACATATGTATGATAAGTATGGATAAAATCATATGTATTATTTCTTATTAAAAAATGGAGAACCACATCCACCAAAATATTTTCAAGGCTCAAGTAATCCTCTCCTCAAAAATCCTAACCAAAGTTTCTTTGATCATGCTCTACCACCAAGTGATTCACTCTAAAACCATATAAGAAGAGAAGACATTAGATCTCTAATCACATAAATAAACAATAAATGAGTAATAAATTATAAAATAACATAGAATGTAACTAAAAGTAATCCAAATCACTACTTTATTTGGGTAACTTCATGTTAGTCTAGGTATAATTCCTAATTGGACCTCATCTTAGCAGTCTCCTCCTATCCTGTTGGTTTCTTTGTAACAAGTGTATGCTTGCCCTTGTTTCCCCCTAAAATTCATCTCCTCACCCTATATACTATGCTTGTTTCTACATATAATTATCTACATATTACGGTGTTGGTTGTAATTAATGTTGGCATATGACCATAATTATAACCTATACACAAGATATTTTTGTAAATGTACTCCTCTGATTAGTACACTCCCAATTTTTCCTATGATAGTAGTAGAGTGTCCAGCTCATTAAAAAAATATCATAATATACCCTAATATAGTAGAGATACCCAATATTCATTATCAGTGTATCCAACACTCATGGAAAGTCTCTTAATGGTGGCATACCTATCAAACTAGAACCCCTAATGGCCCACACTATCCCTCATTGGTAAGGGGTCATGCGCTTGTACGCTTATCCCATGATGAGTTTAGGGTTAATGTGCTCATACACCAAAGTATTACACCTAATAAAATAACCTTACCTCTATCATAATCCTCTATGAAGGCCATAAACCTACTTTTAGCTAACAAGCCTACTATGTTATTCCCAACCTTGAAAGTGATAGTCCACTCTCAAGGGACTTGTGGGAAAATTAAATTATTTTACATGACACATCCTATTTTTTTAATATGTTAATCATAGGAATCCTCTTGATGGGACACCAATCCCCACCTACATAATCTAGAGTATCCCTATTATATATAGTGTGTAAAAATCATTAGTCACTAATTTCTCTATAATCCTAGGAAGCCAATAATACTTCACCACTCTACTCCATAAAATGTAGGTCCACCATTAAAACACAATTTAAAACATCCCTAAATACTCTAATTTAATGTTAAAAATTCATCCAAATGGAATTAGTTACGAGGGTCTAGACCTAAGTCAAACCCCTATATTTAGACAAGTAATAAATCAACAACCAATATATTCCAACATGTAATATATCATATTTATTTAAGATATTGACCCAAGTATATTTATATTTATCAATTGGAAAAAAAAAAAAAACTAGTATATTATGTATTCACTTTCACAGTTTTAATCCTCTAATTTTGGTTTTGGTACAAGGTTGTTTCTCTAACACTTCAATTGATGGCTTATCAATTTAGATCTAAGTGTATTTTCATGTGCATGCTTGTCTTATTATTTCTTATAATGTGTTATTACATTAATGTACTTATATAGACACATATTTTATATGTACAAGTACTTCTATTTATTATTTTGGTTTCCATATATAAGATTTGATATATTTTATATAAAACCAAGTGAGAACTTGTTTACATGAATAGTTGATGGTTGTTATTGACACTCCTCCCTCTCTACAAGATGAGATATACATAGTCATTGATACTACAATGTCATCTGCATAGGCACTGATATAGGTATATATTCATTTTTATAATTTTGAATTGTAAAAATAGACTTGTTTTAATAATTTTAGTACATGTGTACTTGGGGAAAACATAGCTTAAGTTTATGTATTATGTATGTAGGGTTGTCTTATGATAAATGATAGTCCCAATAAAATGGTTATTGGTGTAACTTCTCATGTTCCTCCTGTATTTAAGATGCCTATTCATATAATTGAGCCTGCCATTGACTTGATTGAGCATGAAAAATAGATTGAGTAGGATCGTGAGGTTATAGTAACTGCAAATGTTTAAATGATTTTTAATTGTAGTTTAAAATTAATTTCTTAAAAATTATTTAAATTTATCTTATGTTAATTTTTTAATAATTCTTGTATTTGAATAGGCTCATTTGTAAGCTATCTATGAGTGTATAACCTGCAGTCAAACCTTGGAGCAATCCAAGGCATTAGAGGGGTCTCCATCTACTAGCATGGCATCCCAGGGAGTGTCTTCTTACAAGAAGGTAGAGAGAGGGAGGCTATTTGATAAATAAGAATATCTTACACATGATATGTAACTTTTGTATGCCTATATGCCAATTTATGCATATTTGGCATTGTGTATGCACATATGACATTCAACCAACATTAGATACTATGTTGGTAGATGTAATTTTTTGTATGGCTGTCATGGCCCAATCTATGTATTATTGACATTGCACATGTATGTACCTATATTATATGCCTCTCATGGATTGATCTATGTATTTTATATTTAGTTTTTATTTCATTATGTGTTATTGTATAGTGTTGTTTTGTTCTTCCAAATTATTATCTATATCGGATCTCTTATTTAGTATTGTACATACACAAATTAGGATTGAAAAATTATTGCTTTTAACTATATAAATCTCATATCTTACATATTTTTTAAATCAAAGTTTTTATTTAATTATGTGTAGTGAAAATTACTAATGACACTCTTATCACTTAGGATTAATGGCCTTCTTCTCTTTGACCTACTTCTTGTACACTTTTGATGTAGAGATTTCTCAACAGCTTACAAGTGTTCAGGATCATGATCAAAGGTATTTTTATCTAATATTGTGAATTCAATTATATTCTACCTAATACTCCTTATACTACTCATACAACACAATCCCAACTTTTGAATGCCTCTCTCTTTTATCTTTTCTCAGATTTCTCTCTTTAGCCTTTGTTTTGGCTTGTAGCCCTGTTTTACAGAAAACCTCCTATTTTTTTCATAAATAGACTCTTCAAGGAATAATAATTTTTTTTATATGTTTCCATTCCATTACCTCACACAAAATGTTTGGTTAGGTTCCTTTTCAAAATCTTGTACCGCTACGCATACTTGACACTCCAGTTAGCTCTCTAAATGCATAAAGCTTGAAGGTTTGACCATTATGGAGACACTTTGACCAAACCAAAACTATAGTTTACAACCCTTTTAACCAATATTTATTTTAAATGAATTTTTATCCTCAAATCTTTACCTAAGTTCAACTTTATTTTTTAGCCTCTTTCTCACTATGTCTCTTAGGCTAGTTGACTACCTATAGAGTAGTACAATACAAAATATAGAAGGTACAATTATGAAATTGATTTATTAACTTAATAAACCCTAAGACACACTATATTAAAAAAAATTATGAATTTTTAAAGGTTTAATTTCTTCCTATGGTCAAAACCCTAAAAGTCAGGGTTTGTAGCAATTGTATAGGTTGAGACTAAAAATAATTGCATATAATGTCCAAACAAGACATTAAAGATGATATAATGCTTGGATTTGGTTTTTATAAAATTATTAAAACTTTTTCATTAAATCAAAAAGCTATCACAACCTCAATATATTCACAAACAAGAAATCTCAATCATTCAACAATGCATTTTGTATGTTAGAAATAGGGGTATGCAGGGTCTCTACGTTTTTCAACATCAAAGGAATATACAATAAAAAATAATTTTATTAACAGATTCTATAACCATTATACATACTTCTCTATCACTTTTTTAATCAAATACAATATCCAATACAAAGATTATAGTATACAAAATTTTGAGTTTAGGACTGTGGGCTTTCAATGGGAAAGAACTATGATCAAAGTGAAACTTAAAAAATCTTGTCCATTTGTATATTATAAAAAAATGAATATAAATCATCATATTTATTACATCTCCACATTCTTCACATAGCTCAAGAGAAGTAAATATTGAGTACTGATACTCTTTACCCTCTACCTCGAATGGAATGTGAGGTTAGAAAACCAAAATTGATTGTTAACGTAAAATAGGGTATAGACAGGGTTTCTGTGTTCTAGAGGTCAATTAATAAATTCCAGATAATAGGTAAATAGGTTAAATTTTTAAAAAATTATAAAGTTTTCAACGTTTTGAAAGTTTTCAAAATTGTCAAAGCTATCAAAGATGTCAAAATTGTCAAAGTTGTCAAAATTGTCATAGTTTCAAAAGTTGTCAAAATTATCAAAGTTTTCAAACTTGTCAAAGTTTTCAATAGGTAAATAGGTTAATTTCTCATTAATTTTCTACATGTCTCTATTTTAACTTGTCAAAGTTGTCAAAGTTATCAATAGGTCAATAGATAAATTACTCTTTAAGTTTCCAGGTCTCTGGTTTAAGTTGTCAAAGTTGTCAATGTTATCAAAGTTCAATTTGTGGTTGCAAACATATGGTTATGATGATTCCTCGGTGAAAAATAACACCACAAACACATTTATGGGTAGATAAAATCTAGGACCAAGTTCTTGGCCTCCTGTCAGGCCCGATTAACAAACCCACCACCCATTTCGGCCTCAAGAACACCCTTCGTAATACAAGAAAAACATAATTTTTTAGCCTGAGTTCAAACATGCATAAAATGAAAACTATAAGTCATTTTTTTGAACCATCATATCCTTCACATACCTCCTTAACTACTCTAATCTTACGCTATATAAATTAGATGGAAGCTTTGAGATCAATCTTTTAGATAAGTTGTAGTGATGGGTCCAAAAATACAAGTTTTTGTCAGTGAACAAGCAACTTCTTGAGCTCCAACTAGCATTTCTACCTCCAAGACTGTCATGTCCCCTTTTTCGTGGACATTGACAGTCTTGATGATTAGCCTATTATGCGACCTTCGTAGGCTAATAGGATGGATAGAGGGTCATAATGGAGCTTGGCTTGACTTTGATTCATAGGATTTCTACATTTGGTTTTCATTCAGGTTATTTCAGACACATTGGACCTAAGCTCCTACTTTTTAGGGATATTTGACATGCAGCGGAGTGCCTTTATTTTGGTATGGGCATGTGCGGAATCACTCCTTGGTTCACCTGCTTCAAACGGTTCGAGGATCCGACATGTATTGAGGGAGATATTAATATTTGATTGATTTAATCAAATATTAATTATTTAGCCTAATTTTAATTAGAAACCCTAATTCTAATTTAAGAAACCCTAATTCTAATTTAAGAAACCCTAATTAGGGCAAGCATATCTTTTTGAGGGTATAAGGGTTTCTCATGGAGGCCATTATTGATTATGATTTGATTATTGATTTTGATATTGAAAAATTCTTCTGTGAAGACTGAGCCAAGGGTTCCAGGATACCATTTGCATTGGAGAACGTCAACTCTTCAGTGTGTGCGATTTAGAGGCTGTGAAATATTAGCTGATCTATTGCGGATTTGAGAGATAGCTTCATACAGAAGTTATCACAGAGGTTTACAGATTTGAGAGGTAACTTCATACAGAAGTTGTCACAGAGATTTTTAGGGATTTATTTGATTATGTTTTTTATTCAGATATTGCACAGATAAAGATCTTCTCTATTAGAGCCGTCCCAGATTTGCAAAAGATCAGATTTTGAGACGATATTTGTATTCGTTTATATGCATGCCAGAGATTCATTATTGTAATCATTTTGAAGAATAATAAGAGCACTAATTTGCCAGTTAAGTGATTTACTGTGGTTATTTATTATTTGAATTTATCTTGCAAAATCGTATCTTATTTCATGCAAAAGTAAAATATAGTGAAATAGTCAGAAAAATATCAGGTTTCAAAATTGAAGAGAAACGGGGATATCACAGTGGTATCAGAGCTTTTGTCCTGCCATCTTGTTGGGTAGTTTGGGTAGATTGGTATGTACAGTGATACCACTATTATAGTGGTATCAAAAATAGTGGTATTCGAGCAGATCTAGGTTAACCAAATCTCAACGCCAACTGAACAAGTTGCAGCCACCTGACATTCCCAAACATGACGCCAGCATGACATATATAGATGGCAATCTACAAAGGCATAAGTCGTCAACAGTTTCCAGCCAGTTTTTAGTAATTTACAAAAAACTTTTTGGGCCAAACATAAGCTTTTTCTCCCCAGCATAAGCCAGGAACGCGGGTCACGTGTACGACAGTCAATAGCAGAAGCCAAAAATGTAGAGGTTTTGAAGCAGTATTATAGGTACACAGAGGTTTGTCAGGATTTAAGTCAATAGCATAGAATGCAGAGGGTTAGGGCACGCAGAGACAGTTATGGCAAGAGAAGAGCATGCACAGGCTGTAAGGAAGACCTAGCAATTTCTTGATTGCACAAACATAGAGGGTTCGAAAGCTTACACAAAGCTCGGCATAACCAACTGTTGACTGTCGAATTACCCAGACTGCAAAGGTAAGAAGCATGGAGGGTAGAGGGAAGATCTGAGTATGCATGCATAACAGTGCCTATAGCACAAATCCGTGGTCAACCACTCCTTGCATCATGCAACGCTAGTTCTCTTCTTTCTTTGCAAGGCATGCAAACGACGTCGTAAGGACTTTTGCCCACGTCTCCTTGCTAAGTCAAAACTTAATTTCCCCTAATCATTTTTTGATAATTCTGCCCCAAAAGCTTTTAAAATTAGCTAATTTTTAGTTATTATTTTTTAAGTCACTGTTTTATTTAAGTGAGTTATTTTTTCGCTTGAGTACACATAAGGGAATTGGATAGTAAATCATGTGTACTGCAAGTACTCAAAAATAGTGGGACAATAATATGAAGAAGCTGGAACTAAGTTTGAAGAGGTTGAATGAATCTCTTTCATATCCTACATCCAAAGACAAACCCACACGGTATATGACAACAAAGGATGAGTGGAAGTTATTAACTCCATGAGCTTAGGGGAGGTTGTCTTTTGATCGCTTTGTTAAGCTGAGAAGAGATCACTACAGATCACTTAGACAAGAGCGCATCATGTCCCATGATTATTATGATTATTATGAGATAGAGGATAGTGAAGATGAGGATGAGTCTGATGCTTGCACTCAGAGTGTAGAGGTGTGTTCAGATGTTAGTGCACTGAGGGTTGATGATCTCTCAGTTATGACAGAGATTGTAGAAGAGTCCCAGGATCTGATTATTGCAGATGACACCCAGGAGAATGCAGTGGACAGTTTTGAGGACTTAGTTTCACCGGTTGTTTCTTTCGGTATGGAAGAGTTAGATAGTGATGTTACAGTTGTTGATACTCCGTATGTTGATATGAGCTTTGCAGTTGATTTACAGAGTATGCATGATCATTTGTATATTGAGGTGGTTGGTGGTGACTACATTCTTGTAGTTGTTACTGAGGAACATGTTGTTGAGGCTGACCCACATGTTCAGGATTTGGGAGTATCTGGTCTTGATGAGTTTGGGATCCCAGTGGAATCGTGTCTCCAGATTTATTATTCTCACATGGATGACAGTGTGGTACAGTTGGTTGTGCCACCTTTACAGAGAGATCATTTGGGGTGTGTGGGGGAGTATGTTGATGCTTCCACATATAATTTTTACTACACTGAATCATTGATGGAGTATTTTTGGGATAGTGCAGGTGTTCATCTGGACTCACACAAAATGACAGAAGGTGTTCTCGTCCGAGGTACTAGTGCTATTAGTAAATTAGGTGAGGAGATTTTAGTGACCCTTCCTACTATGTTACCTTACAGGGATGTTGAGGTGGGGTTTGTTGCACTAAGATTGGAGCCATCCATTGAGTCCCAGTTTGGCAATAGTGAGCCAGTAGCAGAGTTTGGGGATTCTTACCAGCATCATACGGTGAGGTATGCTCATTATTTTTCTTTGCATCCAGAGATTAGTTTTGGTGTCAGTGACTCAGGTACAGATGATTGTCATATCCACGGTCCAGTTGGGTGTGGGTATCAGTTAGACAGGGACTTGAATTTTGACAGAGTGGATGTTTTAGTTGGCTTGAGTTCCACATAGTGGTTTCTTCTACAGGCATCTACAGTTGGTCTTCAGATAGTTGTTTGGGTGTCGAGTGTAGTTTTTCAGTTGCTGATTTTGATATTGTTGATGCTATTGATGTTGATGATTTCTTCACAGGGATTGATTTGTGACATGATGGATGTTACACAAATTTTTCCTTGGGATCCAGGTGGATTGAGTGGTCCCTTGTTCCGACATTACTTGGGGACAAGCAATTTTCGGAGGGGCGGATTGTCATGTCCCCTTTTTCGTGGACATTGACAGTCTTGATGATTAGCCTATTATGCGACCTTCGTAGGCTAATAGGATGGATAGAGGGTCATAATGGAGCTTGGCTTGACTTTGATTCATAAGATTTCTACATTTGGTTTTCATTCAGGTTATTTCAGACACATTAGACCTGAGCTCCTACTTTTTAGGGATATTTGACATGCAGCGGAGTGCCTTTATTTTGGTATGGGCATGTGCGGAATCACTCCTTGGTTCACTTGTTTCAAACGGTTCGAGGATCCGACATGTATTGAGGGAGATATTAATATTTGATTGATTTAATCAAATATTAATTATTTAGCCTAATTTTAATTAGAAGCCCTAATTCTAATTTAAGAAACCCTAATTCTAATTTAAGAAACCCTAATTAGGGCAAGCATATCTTTTTGAGGGTATAAGGGTTTCTCATGGAGGCCATTATTGATTATGATTTGATTATTGATTTTGATATTGAAAAATTCTTCTGTGAAGACTGAGCCAAGGGTTCCAGGATTCCATTTGCATTGGAGAACGTCAACTCTTCAGTGTGTGCGATTCAGAGGCTGTGAAATATCAGCTGATCTATTACGAATTTGAGGGATAGCTTCATACAGAAGTTATCACAGAGGTTTACAGATTTGAGAGGTAACTTCATACAGAAGTTGTCACAGAGCTTTTCAGGGATTTATTTGATTATGTTTTTTATTCAGATATTGCACAGATAAAGATCTTCTCTATTAGAGCCGTCTCAGATTTGTAAAAGATCAGATTTTGAGATGATATTGGTATTCATTTATATGCGTGCCAGAGATTCATTATTGTAATCATTCTGAAGAATAATAAGAGCACTGATTTGCCAGTTAAGTGATTTACTGTGGTTATTTATTATTTGAATTTATCTTTCAAAATCGTATCTTATTTCATGCAAAAGTAAAATATAGTGAAATAGTCAGAAAAATATCAGGTTTCAGAATTGAAGAGAAACGGGGATATCACAAAGACCTACACCTAAAAATATATTTCTTTTATCATGTCCATTTCCACTACCATTCTAGAGATTGGAAACAATGACTGTAGACATACAATTCTTAACACCATTTGTGTTGAAATTATCAATCTTACTCGAATTGCACTCAAATGCACATTTTAGGTCAAAAGACATAAAATTCCCTAATAGTTCAAAAATTTCACTTACAAGTGCTAGTTTAGGTCAAAGTATCCCTAAATAGGGCAATTTATTTTATGGTCCAACTAACTTTGATCAGATCATTTTGAGTTAAAATGACAATTTTACCATTTAGTGGTCTGGATCACTCTTTCCTTTTAATTCATTGGTACACATCATGTACCTTTATTATTGTGTTGAAAACATCCTAAATGGAAATACGGTTCTATTACATCTAACATCACCTTCTAATTCTTCTTGAGTCAAATTATGACCTAGTAATATGACTTTCTAACCATTTTGATTAATTGTGCACTAATTTCTAAAAAATTACACTAAACATGATTAAATTTTTTTATAATCTAATTAATATAATTTAAGAGCTTATATAAGACTTCCATAGATATTTTTGAATATATCATTATTAGAAATTGATTTTGAATATCTGCATTACCTAATGACATCATCTATGCGAAGACATCCCTAGGCCAAAAATACCACAAATATCAAGATTCATGCCTCCTAAGCCTCATCAAAGCCCTCCATACCTCTTTAATTATTATTTATCTTGAGGATATTTATGAGTTTAATTCTAAATATTAGGATTATCCATGGCCACACATCTCAGTATTGAGATGGATGGTCATGGTTGATCCTAACCAATCATAAAAATATATAAATAGAGAGGCCATGTACATGAATTTTAAGATTGAATATTTCCAAGTTATAATGTTAAATTTTTTCCATAATCCTTTGCATTTGAATATTGACTTTGTTTTAAAGCTTCATTTATAGGCTAGTTTAGTGATTTGGAATCATGAGCCTAGATTTTATGGAGTATTATTGAGATGTTGGAGGAGTTTTCCACCTTTGTTGACAAAGACAAGGATGCTTGATCAAGGGAGATCATTCTTTTGAGCCACATGGGTATGGTGAATCCATTTGGGAAGGTAATATGATGTTGTTATCTTTAATTTGATTCTTGCTATCCTTTTTAATCAACATAAGAATCTATATGCTTAGTTAGTTATTTATCTATGCATTTTTAATTATTTATGGACTAATTTTTTATTAACATGCTTTGTAATCCTCTCTACAATCATAATAAGTGTTGCCAAAGTTCAAGTTGTGGTTACAAAACACTAGTTCTAATGATTCCTAGATAAAAAAATGACACTAAAAACACATCTTGGGAGGAAGATAATGTCTAGTATTAGGATATTGTCCTCCCATCAAGCCTGATTGAAAAACCCACCACCCATTCCAACCTCAAGACCACCCTTCCCAATACAAGAAAAATGCATTTTTTTAGCCTACGTTCAAACATGCATAAAGAAAAAAATATAAGTAAATTTTGTGATCCATTAGATAATTCATATACCTACTTAATCTATTTAATCTCATCATATATCACTTTGGTGGAAGCTTCAAGATAAATCCACTAGACAAGTTGCAATGATAAGTCCAAAAATGCAAGTTTTTATCAGTGAACAAGCAACTTGTCGAACTCTAACTGGCATTTCTACCTCCAAGACCTCCACTTAAAATATATCACTTTTATCACATCTAAATAGGTAAATTACATGTTATTATGCTACCACTATGATTGAATCTACCTAGAAGTGCATTTTTACTACCATTCTAGAGAGCAAAAACATTGACAACAAATGTTGTCAAAGTTCAAGTTACGGTTGTATAACTCTTATTATGATGATTCCTAGGTGAAAAATGACACTTCCAACACATTTTATGAGGTGTATAATGTTTAGTAATAGGTTATTATCCTCTTGTTAGGCTTGATCGACAAACCCACCATCCATTTTGGCCTCAAAAACACCCTTCCCAATACCAAAAAAATATAATTTTTTAGCTTAAGTTAAAACATGGATAAAATTAAAAATTTAAATCATTTACATGAAATTTTAGATCCCTCACTTACCTCCTTAATCCATATAATATAAACTTGGATCACTTGGGTAGAATATTCAATATTAATTTGTTAGACAAGTTGCAGTGTCAAGTCTAAAAATATAAGTTTTTGTCAATGAACAAGCAACTTTTTGAGCTTCAACTGGCATTTCTACCTTCAAGATCTCCACCTATGAATATATAGATTTGATCATGTACATATATTAAAATTAAATTTTATTATGTCACATGACATTTTATTCCACCTGAAAGTGCATTTTCACTACCATTTTGGAGAGTGGAAACACTAACGATGAATGTTGTCAAAGTTCAAGTTATGGTTACAGAACTCTGATTGTGATGCTTTCTGAGTGAAAAATGACACCACCAACATACCTATGGAGGTTTATGATGTATATTAATAGGTTCTTAGGCTATTTTTAGGCTTGATTGATAAACCCACCACCATTCTAGCCTCAAGAACATCCTTTCCAATACAAGAAACGTACATTTTTTAGCCTAAGTTAAAATATACATAAAAATAAAAATGTAAGTCATTTTTGTGAACCATAAGATCATTAACATACCTCATTAATCCATATAATTATATATAAAATCACTTGGGTGAAATATTTGAGATCAATCCATTAGACAAGTTGCAGTGACAGGTCTAAAAATACAAGTTTTTGCTAGTGAACAAGCAACTTCTCGATCTCCAACTGGAATTTCTACCTCTAGGACCTCCACATACAAATATATCACTTTAATCACATATTAAAATTACATGTTTTTTTACCACCAAAACATTTTAATTGACCTAAAAGTGAATTTTCATTATCATTTTAGAGAGCGGAAACACTAACAACAAATGTTGTCAAAGTTCAAGTTGTGGTTATAAAACTCTAGTTCCAATGCTTCCTAGGTGAAAATTGACACTACCAGCATATTAAATGGGTGGATAACATCTATGAACAATTTATTATCCTCACATCATGCCTGATAGACAAAATCAATACCCAATTCATCCTCAAGAACATGCTTCCCAATACAAAAAAACTGCAATTTTTAAGCCTAAGTTCAAACATGCATAAAATGAAAAATTATAAGTCACTTTCATGAACTATTAGATCCCTCATGTACCTCCTTAAGCCATATAATTTCACCCCGGAGTAGACACACATAAAACCTAAGCTTCTTTTAGCTTCAAGAAGATAGAATTCTTTACTGAAAGTGTCAACCATGTGAAGGTGGAAGCTTATTTGGCACCACTAACCTACAAAAAATTGTTAGTACAGAATTTAAAAATGACATTTTTATATTTAATATGTATAAAATAAAAAATATTTGGTAAAATTAATTACATCTACTTTTAAAAAGTCAACATATCTCCACATTTCCATCTAGTGAACCACTAGGATCTGCTCTAACCTTGATAGTATCAAGAATAGCTTCATGATCTGACTCTCAAACTTTTCATAGTTTCCTATTTAATGGCCTTCCATGATATTTTTATAATTGAATATTCATTGCAAGAATCAAATTTGAATAGTGTATTATCTTCTTGTGCATTTCAAACTCTTGAAGGAACCATTGATCTAATTTTTTTATAGGCTGTCATCAAAACCAAGTTCCAATGACTACCATTGACCCAATGGGATAATCAATTTTTTCACCATCTATAACTAGGGAATTCATTTTTCAATTTTTCTCTACACACCAACGCAAGTATTAATCAATTCCTTATTTATCATATTCATCTATAATAACTACAAAAACATGCCTTTTACATCACAAAAAATCATTTTTAGTGACAATATGAAGATATATAAATAATGAGATTAAATTATACATAATGAAAAATATTCTACCTAGCTACACTAGATCAGATACATAGTCAAAGTCATCTGATGATGTCATATATATAGTTTTCAATGCTATTAGAACCTAATATGTGATTATTAGAATTTGAGATTTGGAACTCCAATCATCCACCCATTCTTATGACTCACACTGATTCCAAATAGAGTCAAGACATGTAGAATAGGAACATGTTAAGTGTCTCATATGAACAGTCTAAGAACTTGCATTTGAGCTATGAAATGACTTGAGGTCACTTGAACCCATTAGTCACATAATCCTCATACTTGCCAAGTGTTCTTCCTCCATTAACTAAAAATGTGTATGAACAGTAGAATTTGGTTGAGCACCATGACACATGTTCTCATTACACAACTCAACCATAACTTTTACATCTATCAATGAACACCATTTTCAAATTTCAACTCCTCCCTTGTAATATCTCCTTTTACACATGATCCAGCACCATCATGCTCCCATTTTCCATGGATAGCCTAGATGAAACTCTAAATTTTTTATACACTTATGGTAATGTGCATCTTACTCAACCAATAAAACATCTATGCATTTTTGAATTATGATGTGAAATTGTGTGACCAAATGTTATAATGATTGAAACTAATGTTCCTCTGACTCAATTATTCATAGAAAATTTGAAAACAACCTTGCACATAATCTAAGTAATGCTATCTATCATCAATGATATAAAAATGGTACTCACTTAATATTTTATTTTTTTATCTGTACTATCAAGTGCATACATGAATACTATATCCACAAATATGGCAACTTGTGATGAGTTGTAATATTGCAATTGAACTTATATTTAGGGTTTGAATGTTTAATTATCTACAACATCAACTATGAAAACAATGGAACCAAGTGAGATTGTATCCTTTCATATCCTGAAATGTTCATCTAGCCATCTAGCCCTATGTGTGTACCTTGCATAGTCATAAATAATCGTATCCCTAAATTTGACCAAAAAACCCAAAATAGGTATCATTTTTGTAATAAGCTCACACCGTTTAGATTCTTTGCCATCTTTTACTTGATAAGTCATTGATTTATATTTTCTTAAACCAACTAATTCCTATCCAATTATACTTGTAATCTTGTTATGGATAATTTTTTTATAAATTTGGAAATCCACCAAAAATTCTATAATTTCCATTTAAACATAATTTATTATAAAACAATTTCCCATCCAATCTTTTATAGAAGATAGTTCAAATAAATTCCCTAGATGATTTTGGTGTTAATTCAATGCCACACTCATGCAGAATGTTAGTATGTAAAGTATAATGAATATGGAGAAAAACATCAGAGTGCATTGAAAATTCAACATGTTTCCTACAACAAGTGGTGCATGTGTGATTTATTTTAACATAAATATCAAAATAACTTTTACAAATAGAAATTTTTGGATATTTTTTCAAATATTTAGAGTACAATTGTGTTTGAGTCATATCTAGTAAATATTTTGGATGCGGTTCATGGTTACAAGAACCAACTCTTCTTTTCACAACATCTCTTGCATTGGGAGAAACTCTTGTATTGTCTTTCCAAAATTGAGCAAGTAACTCTTTAAGAGTATCAGATAGAACCTTGTCCTTTCATGGAAGTCTACCAGAGAATGCCCAAAGCTCATTTGTATTAGGCTCATTATGTCTTTCACATATTTCAATTTATTTCCTTATTATTTTTTGTTTATATTAAGTTGTTGGCTTGTTTTTGAAACCATTCATTTTTTCACTGTTATGTCACTTACTGCACAAGTTGTAAGTATACGTTGAGCAACATTATAATCTTTGGTGCATGATTTTGGGCCTATAGTATGATCTACATGATGTAGATTTTTAATAATTGCATCATTTTCATCATCCATGTTAGATGTTTTTATTTCTAAAGTGTATATTATAGGTCTCATCTTAATCAATTTTATCAATGAAACAAATAATTGACATCTTTGACTATCATACCAAAAATTATGAAAGAAACTATTCCAAATTTTTTGAGCCAAACTTCTTGAATGGGGAATAGACATTTTGTTATGCATTGTTTTTAAAATATTTTCATCAACTTAAGTTGCGTACTTGTCTTTTCTATGCATAATTCTTGGAGGTGTTGATAATGGTGGAAATTATTGAGAGGGTGTTTGAAAACCATTATTACTTTCATTGTTTAGAGGTAGGATGACATTAAATTATTTATTGTTAATTTCCTCATTATATGTTTCCATGAATTTTTTTTCATGGTTAATTTCATAATTATTTTTTTCCATCAAATTTTATTCATTTATGGGGTTGAAGCATCATACATAGACTCATCATCAAGAAAATCAAAATCTTTAAACTTTGAATGTAATCTTCCAACATTAACTAATTAATTCTTTTTAATTTTATTATTATTCATTTAATTATGGTAAGTTTCATTATTATTCACTTCATTATGGTAAATTTCAACATTATTTAATAGATTATATTCAATTTCATCATTGCTTAATTCACTATCATTAATTGGATCATTATCTACGGCATTTGGTTCATCAAAATTAGGGTTTGTACCTTGTTTACCCTGAACTTTTCACATTAGTCGCTTGTGTTTCTATTTGAAATATTATAATTACTATGGTGTTTTGTTCTTCAACAACTTTCTTTTCCTTTTATAATGTGATATAGAACCCATCAGAAGGGATAATTGACAACTTTTCAAAGGTTGAGTCAAGAACACAGGTATGCAAATCTCATAGATGTAGAGAATGTTTATATGGATAGAAGTCTCGATTTGGGATAAAAATAGTAATTGATAAGTGATATTGTCACTAAAATAATAATAACATGATCATGTTATATAGCACAATCACGTTATTAAATAACATGATCATGTTATTAAATAGCATGACCATGTTATGTTTTCTATAAGGTCTCAGCACATCTAACCAATTGATAATTTATATTGACAATAATGTGATCACATTATTTAATAACGTGATCGCATTATTGAATAACACAATAATTTTATTATCAATATAAGTTATGGGGTTTGCAATTGGCAATGAAGACCAAGTGTTGCCTATGTTAAGAATAATGTGATCATGTTAATAAATAATGTGATCACATTATACTTAATGTAGATAATGTATTATGGATTGGGGATTAAGGTAAATTAGTGAATAGGGTTTATGGATTATGGATTAGGCATTAGGGATTACAATTTATGTTTTAGGAAATATGGACTATACTTAAGGTCCAAAGTAAAGGTGCATGGCTAATCAGATGTTTCCCCTAGAATGTCTTGGTTTTATGGATACTCATGTCACTCCCTATGCTAAATCCCATAGTTTTGAATTGAAATTGCAATGGAGGGGAAATGGCTCCCCATAAATTGAAACAACTTGTAAATTTAATAAAATAGTAAGTAGCATGTTTTTATGACATACGTGGTACAAAATGGTGTTTGGGCATGTTTCCTAAAGTGCATTAAATGCCATATCATTGATGGTATCAATTTTTTAACTAGCCAGACAATATTTTTACCAAAGTACATTAAGTGCCATGGTATTACTTCTTAAGTCTTTTCTTTCTTTCTCTTAATACACAGAGAAAGAAGTTCTAAGCACATCAAAGCCCAAAAAAATAATAATAATTCATTAATTTGGGATCAATTATCCCCCACATCATTATAGATTGAGATTATGATGTCAATTATGGTAATGAGTGATGAAATTTTAACCAAGTTCATCCATGTGAACCTAATTCTTACTCTCTCTCTCTCTCTCTCTCTCTCTCTATATATATATATATATATATATATATATAGACACACACACACACAACACACACACACACACACACACACACACACACACACACACACACACACACACACACACACACACACACACACACACACACACACACACACACACACACACACACACACACACACACACACACACACACACACACACACATACAAGATGCTAAATGGGGCTAAATTTATTGGTTTGGTGTTTAGGGATTATGTATTAGGGTTTAATGTAAATGGTATAGGGTTTGGGGTTAAAGTTAAATGGTATAGGGTAACACAGAGATTAAGATATCAAATATAGGGTCCAATGACTAAGGTAATTAAAGAACATTTTAGCTGTGTGTGACACATATTTATGACTTGATTACCTTAATGTTTGCATTTATAATCAAAGTAGGGTCAATTATGCCATTTATATGTTGCATACATGTTATAAAATAGATTGAGCCATAAATTTGGTTTACGGGTTCAATTTTGTCAAGATCACACAGGGAATTATAGAAATTGAATAATTGGATGAATTCATGTAAGAATATTGATTTTTTGATTTATCCCCAAATCATATATTTTTATTAAAGACCCTCAAATTTGCCTCAAATTCCTCCTCGATTAAAAGAGTCAAATAACTCTCCTCCTCTTTGGTTAATTGGGTTGAAGGTGTTTAAAATAGCCCCAACTTAATGAATAGATGTACAATGAGGTTGGTACTCCAAAGGCTTTATCCATAGGTTTGAAAATTATATAAATTATGAAATCTCATGATAAAATTAGTTATATCATATGGCATGCATGTTTTTGGAAGGTATTGGGCATTGGGCCATAGGGATTACAATTTAAATGTTTTAGGGATCATTACGGATTAGGGCATAGGGTTTAGGTTTAGGGACCTATATATTAATCTCTAATCTTTAGATATGCCTTGTGTTTAAACCAGACTCTTACTACAAGGATGCTAATTGGGACTAAATTAAAGTTGGTAAATATGTATAAAGTAAATGGTTTAATATTTAGGGTATCATGTTTGGGGTTTATGGTTTACAGATTCTAGGTTTTAATGTATATACAGGGTTTAGGGTACATAGAGTCAATCACAAAGATAATTGAGGACAATTTGAATCACATGGACCCATTTGTGACTATAGATTGTGTTTTTGGGTTTTCATTATACATTAGATGTCATGTCATGTAGATTGAGTGAATTAGTCAAATCGGTTAATCATTCATGTGATTTAGGCCAAATTGAGCCCTATGAACTTAATTCTTAGTCTAAATGTTGTTAATTTGGGATAAAATTATTAGTTCAAATTTTAAAGATTTTATATTTATAATAATTAGAGTTTATAGATTAATAACTTTAGGGATTAGAGCTTATGGTATATAAGGTACAATCATGATGGTGATTGGTGAAAATTTGATCTCCTTAAATGTATATCTATGAGTAAAGAATGTAAATTTGGGATCAATTATCCCCCAAATCATTACATATTGAGATTACATAGTCAATTGTGGTAATGAATAATGTAATTTTACCAAATTCATCCCCATGAACCTATTTCTTACTATATATAAAGGATGTTAATTGGGGCCTATTAAACCTCAATGTAAGGAATTTCATTCATATGATATCAATTGGGGATCCAAGAGCTCACCATATTAAAAAATAATAATTATATTTTTAATTTCATATGTAATTCGGTCCAAAGGAGCCATGTGTAAGGAATTAAATTCATATATAATGAAAATCTGGGCTTACTTGGCCTTGTTTGCATACCACATTGAACCAATCGAGTATTCAGTTCTAGATGATACATAATTGGGGCCAATTGAGGCTTACGCAAGGAATTATGTTAACATAATCTTAATTAGGCCCTAATTACACACATTATGCAAATAATTAAGTGTTATCCTGAATCTGATATTAAATCATGACCAATTAAACCATCTATAAGGAATTATAGATCCATCTTTAATAAAAATTAGTATTTTGATTGTGCACAAAATTTAATTGAATGAATATTTGGTTCAATATGGTTTATGAAATTTAGTCCAAACAAACCTTGTGTAAGAAATTGTATCCTTCTACTATCAAAAGGGGCTATGTTGGTCCCAAATACATAACATATTGAATCAACCAAGTATTTAGTTCAATTGAATATTAAATTATGGCTAGCCAAGGCTCATGCAAGTGAATGAATACATATAATGTCAATTACATATTTTTTTCCCTGATTGTAAATTATATATAGTTAATCATGCATTTGGTTTTATCTTATATACATAATTTGGGCCAACTAAGCCACATGAAAGTAATTTTTTCCATATAATGTTCTATTTGGATTCCATTGGCCTTGATTGCACACCATATTAAACCAATTGAGTATTTCGGTTCAATATGATATGAAATTGGGGCCACTTAATCCCCAAGCAAGGAATTACATCCATCTAATGTCATATGGGGATTTAATTACACCATGTTAAATAAATCGATATTTATATCAATATTATACATAATTGAGGACATATAAGTCCTATACAATTAATTGGTTCCACCTATAATA
This sequence comes from Torreya grandis, assembly GCA_037957365.1. Taxonomy (NCBI): domain Eukaryota; kingdom Viridiplantae; phylum Streptophyta; class Pinopsida; order Cupressales; family Taxaceae; genus Torreya; species Torreya grandis. The sequence continues at coordinate 2,295,702 of JARHVA010001567.1, forward strand.
TCAATCAAGGCATTTTTCACCCCATGCAATGAATTGTGTCCATCTTATTTATCCAATAAGAATATTATCCCCTAATTTCACATCATATCTAACCAATCAAGTATTTTCTTTAGTATAATCTTTACAATTAAGGGTAATTGGTCCTCGTGCAAGAAATTTCTTCAATATATTTTCAAATAGGGATTTTATAGCATAGGTCATATTAGACAACAATATTAATTTGAAACCAATATTTGATCTCAAGACTACTAGGTGTAATGGATCCTATTTAGGTTTTAAGATGTTGAGAATATGTAACATGATTGTGTTATTAATGTGATAGCATTATTAAATAACATGATCATGTTATTAATGTGATCATAGTATTTGAATTTAAATTCAATTATCATTCCTTTTGGCCTAAGAATGGCTTAGAGTCCTGAACCAAAGGCTTGGATTATCAATGTACAACTAAGTTTTGAAAGGTATGAAAATAGACAACAAATTTAAACTCTGATTACCAAATACACTAATAATGTAAACATGAAAATTCAAAAACTTGATACCATCACAATAATCATGCTCTCCTCTTTCCAAAAATTTGATTATTATATTTTCGGACTAATTTAAGGTTTAAAACTATATTTATTTCTAACTATGCCTTTTTTATTTCACTACATGTCATATATGTACATGCCTATAAATTTTCATGTAATTTGTGTTTCGTTGATCCAAGTGAAAAATAAATTATATGATGATGGCTTAATTCTACACACATTCAAAAAAGTTGATTTTCATTTTTTTGAGGTAGTTAAGCCTGAATCATGGATGACTATCCATTTCATTGTCAATTTTTAGGATATATTTACTTGAAAAATTCATAAATAAAATTATTCATTGAAAAAATATAAAAAATTATAGGTGATGTGATTAAAAAAATTATCTAAATTTTCCCCAAAGTGTTTCAAATAATATTAAATGTTGCTAAAAAAAGGGTGCACATCACGACTATTTATCTACTATGTTTTCTGGAAAAACTAGAATTTCTATTAAAATTTTATATGTTTGACTGAGTTATAATCAACCATTTTTAAACAAAATTAGTGTTTTGGATGCTAGACTTGAAATTCTGCATTTCATGTTTTTACACCATCTTTGAATTTGGAGTGTAGATATCTCAAATTATCTACAATAGTTTAAATTTTTGAAATTTCAAAAAATTCATGTCCATGGGTAGGCCATTTTTTCCCCCCTAAATTTGTGCACTTACCCAACTATGGTTTTCACATCAAATCAATATTTATAGGTGCAATATATAGCTATAGTTTGTGGTCACACAAGAATAGAACATAGATACATAGGAGTATGTGCTCCCCAAAAACAAGAACAATATTACAAAGGGGGCATTAGTGCCACATTGAGAACACTATAAATATATAGTACTTCTATCCAAACTGGGTGTTACTATCTAGTGAATAAATGAATACCAAAATCCTATTGATGCCATTTATTACTACTTAGATCTCAAGTTTTAGAACCTAGATCATTTGGGATAATCAATTTTCAGCTAAGTCTCTATTTATCCCTACTTGTTGCCATTTAAAGAAAGTTAAACAAGGTAAAAATCATAACAAATGAGTATGCTAATTATTTAAATTTATTCAACATATTTAGGCATCTTATCCCCTTAACAAAACATAGGAATTACTTTTGTAAAACCCTAAAAGGTTAAATCATTTGGTGAACCCATATTACTTCGAATATTGCTTCAAACCCTAGCTTGCATTAATCCATTTTTTTGTAATAAATTTAGTTCTACATGCTTATAATTTTTTTATTTTATTTAGATAGCCTAGATAATTAAAATCAATTTTACATTATGGTTTCAATTTATTTTACATCTAATTTAAATTATTGCAAAAATTTCCTATCTTCCAAAACCTTAACCCTAGATAGCCCTAGGGTTTACATTTACAACCATTACTAAATCTAAATTTACAGTATTCTACCATGATTATCATGATAGAATCCATTTTTTTCATGCTGTAAATTTTTTCACTTTGTTTAACATGTTTATTGCCAACTATTTATATAAAGGTACACATGTATGTTACTCCTATCTTAGACTCAGTTCGAGCTATGATTATTTCACATATTGGTCCTCCATCATGTGAGGCCCATTTTAATTTTAATTATTTATATAGGGCTCACTTAGAGTTACCTACAGTTACTAGTAGATAATAGAGGGCTTTAAACACTCCTTTTTTTTGCCTCCACCTAGACCACTTGATTATCTTTGCTCCCATCCTACCTCTACTACTCACCCTATGAAAATAGTAGATACAACAATTCAAGTTGTCACTAGGTGGAACAAGGTTCCTCCTCAGCCTATATATGAACAACATAACCCCACCATCCCTCCTTGTCCCCAATAGACTAAATAGTACCTAGAGATCAACAAATAGAGTTTGATATTTTAGATCAGTTGAGTAATACACCACCTAAAATATCTATCTTAGAATTACTTCAGAAAGCAAAAGATTTTAAAAATATTCTATTTAAAACACTTAAATACACATACGTGCCTTGTGATACTAAGCCATCATATTTTTCATCTATCATAAATAATATCAAATATGTGGAGGATGTGATATATTTTTCCAATGAGGATTTACCTTCATAATCAGTCATTGATCAAAACATGTCACCTTTTATTCAAGATCAAATGAATAACAAAACTATTAAATGAGTTCTAATGGGTAATGGTTTAGGACTCAATATATGAACCTCACATTTTTACAAACCATTGGGGTTGATATAGAATCTATTTAAAAATTACAGAAGAAAATTTGAGGGTTTGACAACATTCCTAGATAGACATTGGGATCAATCACATTAGATATTAAAGTGGACCAAAGACATTATCTACACACTTTCAATTTATGCCAAATTGCTTACATTATAATTTGTCACTCAAGAGACCCTAAACACATGATATTGGGTTGTACCTTCCACTCTTCATAGATGTGTTAAATTTGAAGATATCCTTTTATGTGGCTCTATGCAAAATTACTTATTATTTGTGTATGTGTAAATTTGAACATATAGTTGTATGTCTTCATTCTCATATTTAGTGATATGTGCTCATGTCCCTTGTATTTCTTCCCCTTAGCCTAGGTTTTTCATGCCTCATGTGGTTATATGTTTTCTTCCATGTATATTTCTACACCATGACACTTGTATTTTCTATTTACATACACTCACCAGTTTTTGATGCCATGAGGGATGTCATGAATCTACCTATCCTAATATTGACCCTTAATGGACATCATGACCTATCCCCTAAGGTAATTAATCAGTTTTAATATTGTTATACATTTCTTACAATTATCTAAAACATACATATTATGTTTCCTACATATGCTTAGATACATTTATATTATAATGTTATGTTTTACATTATATTGGAATATCATTCACATGATCTATCTAATACAATTTGTAGATATACTTATATATAGGGTAGTTCTTCCATAGATTTCATAATTACCCTTAAAACAAGGGGAATTTATAGGGTTTATCATAGAGATCACAATCATATTTTTTATTTTCATAAATACATTTTAGAAAACAAGCTCAATTTTAGATATCAGACTTATGATAGACGCAAAATGTTATGGAGACTCAAAAGTTAGTTTAGATCACATAGAGATTAGACTAGGTAGTCATTAGCACCCAAATTGGGAAATTAGCACCATAGGGCACTACTATCCACTATAGGGTGATACTATCTAGTATCCCTAGCTTTAAGATAGTCTACATCATTTAGATCACTACACCAAGTATAGGATAGATTTGCATAGGTAAGTCACGTGTTTGGTATTTATATTTAGATTTAGCTTAGATTTAGTCATTTCATTTTAAATTCATACCAATTTATTAAATTTGGGGGCATCATACATAACATGATCACTCATAAATTCATTTCAATTATACAAATTTAGCTATTACATACTTGATTTAGAATTAGTATACTCAGATACCAGATTGGAGGCATGTGCTCAATAAATAATGTCCATATAATCATCTTCAGATAGGTTGATCAAATGGAATGAAAAAATCCATGTCATTCTCTATGTTCTATACACTTACCATCACATTCTAGGTTGTCACCAAATTCATACCTTATTCCATCTGTAGTGGTTGGCATTCTTGAGTGGCCCAGAGCCACCCAATATACTCGAGTGGTCATAGAAATGAATGCACATTTAAATGATTTTATCACTTTGTGAAGTATAATTATATATGAATCTACTTCACATAGGTGACATTAAGGAGTCATGGAATAATTGTGTTTTTTATCCACCTATATGAGAGGGTTTTACATATTTACAGTCTTATACAAGTTATTTATAAACATTGAGATCTACCAAGCAAGGGTGGGCAATGGTGGAGTCAAAATTGCATTGAGTTCTTGAGCTACCCATATGAGGTATAAAAAATCCCTCAACTTAATTCAATTTATTCAATGATATGATCACTATGCACATTCACACATACAGATTGTCACCAAGTTCATATATTAGTTCACATACCTAATGAGGTCTAGTCATTTGTTTCCTCTCTTTATGTAGTAATTTCATTCCAACATAGTGTTTTCCTTTTGATTATATCTTAAATAAGGACTAATTCTTGCATGTTCTATTATAATGCATTGACTTAGATCATGTTTCACATATCTAGAGCTAGATTCACATATTCAAACTCAACTACACATGTCACACTTCTAAAGTATGTCCATGTATGGGTTTTTTCATTTATACTAGTCATTTTTTATTACTACATTACTATTATAAATGGGGGATAAATTTAGTCACCTAAAAGTTTTAATTTCATTCTAAGAGTGTTGCTTCAGTTAACCTATCTCTAAGATAGCCATAGACCTATTCTAAAGCCTTATGTTTACATTTTAAGTCACATAGCAAACCTTGGTCACCTACATCCAACCAAGACACAATATTTAAAATATCACCCTTTAATCTAATACAACTTTATTATTAATCTATATAGAGGACATTAGTTCCACATTTAGAACACTAAAGAGATATGGTGCTAGTTTCCATAACTAGGCATTACTATCCTTAGCCCTAGCTCTTCCCAACAGATACTTTTTTAAAAATGTGTCCTTCCTAAGGTTGGCCTAAGTTCATTTTATTATCCACATAAGTAATATAACCCTATAAATACAAGTTTATTCTACCTATATTTACTAAATGGAAAATAAATGCAAAAGCTATTCAAATCAAAGACAAAGTTATGCAAAATCAAGGTACTTTATCCCTATTTTCCTTATTTTTTACATAATACCATCTACAATATCCCTATGTCCAATTTTAAATAATTTAAAAGGGTAATTATATTCAACGAATCAAATTTCACTCTCATTATATAATTCACTTACATATACATCAAGCACTAGGTATGAGAACTACATCGAACTTGATCCCTCTTCAAAGTATTGGTATGTAGGCAACTCTATACACAATAGAATGTTTAGGATATTTAGTCCATCCTAATAACATACACTCAATTATTTATCATACCATACCTGTAAATATAACTAGGGTTTTCACATCAAGTAAAGTTTTCTAGGTACAATACATAGGTATAGGTTTTAGTAATGTATGAATAAAATTTATAGATATAGGCACATGTGATCCTAAAAAATAGGAAAATACCCACAAAGTGAACATTAGCACCACACTGAGGACACTACACATAGAGATCTATATTGTCCAAAATGGGCACTACTATCCAATAAATAGACAAATACAAGAATCATATTGATGACATAGACTACTGTCCAAATCTTATGTTTTAGAACCTTGATCATTTGTGATAGTCAATTTTCAGCTAAGTGTCTAATTATCTCTACTTTTTTCTATTTATAAAAATTCAAACAAGGTCAAAATCATAAAACATAAGTAACTTAATTATTTTAATTTATTTAACTAATTTAGGCATCTCATCCCCTTAACCAAAAATAGGAAATAGTTGTGTAAAACCCTAAAAGGTTAAATCAATAATTTTTGAACTATTAATATTGTGTAATATATGTCAATAATACACAAATATTAAAGGTATCAATGATTGATTACATATGCTAAATAACAAAATATCAGTCATCTAAGGTATAAAATTTATTTATCTTGTTTGTGCATGTCTAAGACATGTAGGTGATAGAATAAAGTAAATATGGACATGTAATCACATATCTTTATAAATTATATGTATAAATTTACATGGACAAGTTTTTCATCATATAGATGCATACACAAAACATGATATCAATAGCTTGTTTTATGTGTAAATATATACAACCTATCTTATTCACTTTGAAACTCTAGTTCTACTTTTACTACTACAATTAAATGCAAAAATGGTTTAAATTGATGGGTTAGTTTTATTTAAACCACTCTCCACTGAATTATTGAGTTTTTCCTATGAATAAAATACTCTGAAAATGTAAATAAAACTGTACCTAGTTGTTACCTTTAGGTGAATGTGTATAATCAAGATCCACTAGTATGATTGCATTTTTTTAATCTATTTTTCAATACTTGAAAATATAAATTTGGCATTCCTTAGTTTATTTAATCTTATCCATGGCATATTCCTTGTGATTGGTTTATGATTTGGGAAGTTTAGGGTATAACATCTTAATGTGTAGATGCATCTTTGATAAGTGTTAGATTATCAAATAGGCTTAGAAATGTTATGTATAAACAAATAACTCTTTTGGTAAATTATCACACCACTAACATGTGAAATGTATGAAGTGAATTATAAAGATAATTTGGTTGTTAAAAATTACCTTTACTTGGTTTAGAGATAGGTACATTAGTATTACATGCCTACAAAATTTGGTAGTCATGTATGTTCTCGTAGACATGTTTAAAAGACATGAATATTGATATGATGATTTAAAGATAGTTTGATCATGAATTTAAGGAGATTATACATATATTATGGAACCTCAAGAAATGATCCATAGCCAATTAGGTGTTTAACACATACAAGACAAGAAAATAAAAGACAAAGGTGTACAAGAATTATATGTATACACATAAATCATGTGAAGTAGAGATAAATCAAGATTAACATCTCCAAATTTATAATACAAAATGTTGACATATACATATAAATAAACAAAACTAATTAACAATATGTAAAAAAATATAATTTATTAATCAATGAACTCATTACTAAATATAACCCTAACTACTTTATTCACATACATATCTAAAATAAGTTTAAAAGTGACACAAGACTACAATTTCACATTGAATTATAAGTAGAAAATTATTCAAAACAAACCGAAAAAAGAGGAGAGGAAGAAGATAAAATAAATAAATATTTTAATTTTATACAATATTTTTGGGTAAAAAAAATCTCAAAATAGTTTCTAGTCTAATGTCACCTCTTATAATTGTGTGGATCTATGTATAATATTTAATTATAAAATAAGTTTAAATAAAATCATGTGTCAAAAATTCATTAATATTTTAATATTACATACTTGTAGAGTATCTTATTGTTATATTCATATATCATTTTTAAAATAAATTAATTTTTAAATAATATAAATGTTACCTTGTCCTTTTTTTGTTGTATCCCTTAATCCTTCGAGTTCACCTCTATGACTTTCAAAGTCTATAAATCTATGATCACAAGTATTATAAGTTATATAAATTTGATAAGTATTATAGGTTATATAAATTTGGATAAAACACATCAATTTTAATTCACTAATATGTTATGGGAGACATAAATCGATCCACCTATGCCATCTATGAATAAAATTGTATGTGACTATAATTTATAATTTATAAATTTGGATTTTGGAATAATATCACACATAAGATAATATTAATTGTCTTGTATTAATATGGGAAAGCTAAGTGAGGTACAACTATTTGATGTAATAATTCAAGTAAACAAACCATCTATTTTTATGGGTCAGGTATTTTAGAATAAACATAGATAAAGAAATCATACATATTATTAACATAAAATTATATTTTAATGATAACATAAAACTAATTTTTAATAGAAAAACTTTGAGTATAAGGAATCAAATTTCTTAAAAATAAGTTTTAGTTTTATTATTTTAATTAAATAAAGTATTAAATAATATTTATAATAATGAAATGATTTTTATGTTATAAAATATCACTAAAATCATTTATCAATCTATCATTATATTTATTAACTAGCAATTGTATAAAAGACGTGCAATGCAAATACTAATAAATTGAAATAGGTGTCATGTAAATGGTTCTTAAAATAAAGGAAGTGATATTAAAACAATATATTATAAAATTATATTTACAAAAGAGAATTTTAAATTTGATTCATTCTTCCACATTATTAAAAGATGTGAAAAAATAAAGTAAACAAAGAAAATGGATGTGAAATACCTAAAATCAATAAAAAATTATATATAATTAAAAAATATCTTTTATTTTTTTGTCATGTATGTATGCAACATCTTTCATTCTTTCATATGTAACAAAATAGAAAAAGGAAAAAAATATATTATAAAGTTTACACTCTCGATAATGCAATATAAGTTAGGTCCTAATGTTTAATAATACTAGAGCCAATTGTTGCCTTTTCCAATGTTAGTTCATGATATTCACATAATCTTAGAGCTTATTTTTATTTAAACATAAATTTTATAAGGTTTCTTCATGTTATGATGGGAAGCATTGATAAATTTTAAGAGTTCTTTAGATTGCAAGCTAAGCATATATATTTTTTCATGTGCATAAGCATAAACATTAGGAGTTCAGATTTGGAGATGGTTCATAAAATATTTATTTTCATATATTATTTTTAAAATATGATGATATATTTAAAATTAGTTTTGTTGTTTTCAAATCATATTATACAATATTTGTCAATATGGTTTGTTGAAAAAAAAACATAAAAATTTACATCCATTGTACAAATGAGAAGCATGGTTAGATTGTGAGGACTCAATTTGTCATCATTATGAAAAGGATTATGTTTTTCCATTTTATCATTTTCAATGAATATGAAATATTTTTAATGCAATATATAAATCACTTTGTATCGGCATATAAAAATGGTTAGTTTTTATTTAATCATGTTTCTTCTATAAATATAACATGCCTCTATGTTTCCATTCATACCTAACAACAATATATGTTTATATTAGGTTTAATATTTTATATTTCTTGAAAAATGATAAAGAAAATGGATTCATTTACTGCATACCTATATTAATAATCTTGTTCTTCTCAATTCTTTTCTAATAATATGTCATAAAATATTATAAATGATTCATATAGAGGGATGTAAAACATGGGTCCAAGATGATATTATGTACTATTAAATGAAAATATTGACATGAATATTTGAGAATCTTGTATGGTATTTTTCTATACATATCGAGCCATTTTGTCACTAACACTTGACATGAAAAAATAGAGTAGGAGGACCTAACAGATGAATCATATCTATTAGTTCAACATGGTTTTTTGTCCGAGACAATATTATTCCACATAAAATGAAAGAAAAGTGCATCAAGTCTATTATCAAGAATTTTATATATCCATTCTCAAAGATACAAAACAATAGCTATAAAATTATTTTTGATATGTATTAATAAATATGGTTTTTGATTCATCAGGTATGATGACATGTCATAAGATTAAGTAGAAATACTGTAAATAAAAAAATTGAATATTTATAGCATCTCAATATCATAAATTTTAAAAATATCAATTAGGACTCTATGCTTCAGTTTTATACCTCCCTACTATTGAAAGGCTTGTATTCACCATCTCTTGTGCCTAAATTCTTATCTCTTAGTATGATTCATACCATTTTGATGACCCATGTCTCCTGCACTACATAGGAGACTTGAAGCCTAATAAACATATTTCACATTTTATTTTCAAATCCATACATGTTTTCTAACTTATTAGAAACTACCATACATATAGGGACACTACCAATGATGATAGTGTCCAGATGCTTATGTAGTTTTTAATTTCTAAAAGTCATCCGTATTACAAAGTACTTCAAATATATGGCTTGAACTTTTTATCTTATTGAACCCTACTATGTGATATTTCCCAAAGTTTTGATATAAATATAAGACTAAGCCTTCTCATTCATCATCTAGTAAATACTAAGAAAACACCTATTAAATTTAAATTAATCAACTGCATAAGCACTCTATTCCAACTTATTCGTTTTTATTTTAATATAAATCATAGGAGCAATCCTATTATAGGTATGAATCACTCAAAGAGTGAACCATGAGCAATATTTTTCAAATTACAAGTTAGATCATTACATGCATATTAATATAGTATATCTTACCTTTGTACACACACTTTTCCAGACAAAGGGGAGAAATACATAATTCAAAGGTTGTCCTTGGAGTATTATATATTTAGGTATCACCCATTGATAATAGGCTCTTTAGGGTAGATTGACACAATGATCCCACCAACCCATTTTTTAGCAAACTCATTCCAAGTGTGAAGAAAGGTGAAGGGATGGGGTTTGATAAATAAGAGAAGAGTGATAACCTATATGTAAGATCTAACTACATCAGTTAAAAGGTGAAATAAAACCTAAAAAAACATTATTTTCATCTAGAACTAGAAATTATTCCATACTAGACACCTACATCACAGTTAGACACTCACATTGATGGTAAAGTCTAGATCTAGAAGTAGTGTTTGTAACCACATAAGTACATTTTAAAAAATATTATGACTAATTCAAAATATTGATCCTCTATACTTTACACATATTTTTATTTTAGATCTATCTATGCATAGTGAGATAGATAAGTAGCATTATTTTTTATTTGTTATAGTATCTTTCAATAGTTGGACATTATTATTTAAAGCAATCTCAATTATATAAATTCATAATATTATTTAAGTTTTCTATTTAATTGGATCGATATAAATTAGTTTATCACCTTTGTGCTTGAACCATTTATATATTATTAACCTTTTGTCCCACTTCTAAATTTAGGGTTAAACCTTTGGTGAACCTGACCTTTGGTCTAAAAACCCTAGTGTGCCCTAGGGTTTCCTAATTTTCTATTTTTTAGCTTCTGATTTCTAATTGTTGTAAATTGCTTTCTCAAATTCTGAATTTTTTATTTATAAGTAGTGTAAAATTTTAATCACAAATATCATTTTCAAATGGAATATAAGGAAGAACTAATCAATCACCTTGATAATAATAAAACCTTAATGGATGATTTTTTGTATGTTACAATATATGAAATTAGTAAACATGTTAATGATAAGGTATCCTTACCAAGTGATGGTGAATCTTTAAGTGGTATTACAAATTATTCTATAACAATGACAATCCCACTGATCGCATAACATAAAATGGAGGCATAGGTTATGTGTTTGGAAGATCATTCTCTGAAAAAAATATTACTCTTGATAAATCTTCCATGATAAATATTAGCACTTAAGACCAATTACTTGTTTCAATGAATATATGAAATCAAAAAAAATGGGTACACCTGCTTTGGTAACTTATTAAAATTTAAACCTTAGTGATCAAAATCTGTAAGATATTTTACAATCTATAAAAATTTATCAAGCTAACGTTACCAACATTTGGAAAAATTCTATGAAGTCACATTATGTTAATGTTTCATAAGATATGTTTCATAATCCTCTTAAACTTGAAATATTTTTCCAAACTTTGCCAAATTGTTTTATTGCACTTAAGTTCACATTTTATGATGGCTAGGGTGATCTTTAATAACATCTCTGACATTTTTATGAAACATGTACTTATTATGCCTCCAATGATAAATAATTGACCAAATTATTTCCAAGGAGTCTCAATTACCATGATTTATAATGGTTTTATGACTTACCACTCCAATCACAGAGAGCATTAAAACCTCTATCCAGTCAATTCCTAACACATTTATCTATCAACATAATTGAAAAGATGTCATATGATAAAATTTCAAATATCAAAAAAGGTACCAATGAAATTATCAATGAATATGATGTGAGATACAAAATAATGTTAGAAAAAATAACAAATGAAGTTATAGATAAATAAATTAAAGACATATTAAATCTAATTTTTTTGGACACACTACATGATGAATTATATCTTTCAACCAAAACCACAAATTATTCAATGTCTAATCAAAACAAGTTATTGGTGAGATTCATTTACCTTTATATGTTGGTATATTACATGTAATTATTCTATCATCATCTATGCCATATACAAGAGTCTCTGATTTGTTATTGGGATGACATTAGATACATAAACTTTGCACATTACCTTCAATAGTGCATGGTTGTATTAAGTCCATTCATACCAACATGTTAGTCATAGTTCCCAAAATTCTAAGTGAACATCCAATTGAACAAGATATATAATTGGTAGATGCACAAAGTTTGGGGAAAAAACATGACATAATGAAAATTACAAAACATTTTTTTGTAAAGTGTGTACCCTTTTTTTAAAAAGAAACCAATATAAATTTTGAAAGGGTTGATCTCAACCATAAAGGGTGTATGCCCTTTATAGTACAAAGGGTATACACCCTATTTGGTTTTTTATAAGGATACATTCAATAAAATATTTTCATTTCTTACAAGTATAATTTTATATTTAAATCTTTTATAACATTTTATATTCTTATACTTTATTTTCATTTTACTAAATATAAAAAATTAGGGCCATTCTACATCTTATGAAATTAATTACAAAGTTGTAGGAATGACCATTTATAAGTTAGTTTTTCCAAATTCCATTCTAGTCAACACTCAATTTTTAGAATTTTGGGATTGGAAGATAGAATTAGATACATTATTTTAAATTATGTTACATATGTAATATATCTATACCATTAAGGATTACATGCTTGCTTTACCTACATGAGTATTCACTACCTATTTTATCTACTTGAGTATGCCCCACTTGATTAAATAATCTTGACATATCTTGATTTCAAGGATCATGCCTTACCTAAATACACAATCCATATCTCGATCTTTATTATTCCCTATTGGTTCAAAGTAAGTGCTCCAAATTCTACCTCTTATGGACTTGATACAAAGAGGTCTACAACTACCTTGTTTTTTGGACTCATTCCCTTCAAAAATTTAATGAAAATATCAAGACAATGATACAAGACTCATAGGTTTCTTTACATAAGATCAAAATACTAATTAGATCACCAAAATGTTGACTAAGTCCTAAATACTATTAAAGTATTGTATATAAGTGTGTTTGGTCTTGAAACTATGTTATTTATATAAGCTCATAGAAGTAATATTATGAATATTTATTAATATGTTTGGAGACTATATTTGAGGATTATAAACCAAATTTATTTATTGCTTTCTTAATAATTGGACTTCAATGGCAACTCTGCTCTTTAGGCCTAGATGGTGTAATATGCTTACTTGGAAGGATATTAGCTTCACTTAACTACCAGATGCTTTGAACATTTTTAATTTAGTATTATATAGTTTTTAACTAATAACATTATACCATTATAAGAGGTTTATACCCAATCAAAAAATTAAAACACTTGAAGTTTCTCTTGATTGAGCTTTCATATGACTATCTATGGGTAGATAAAAAAATAGTCCTTTGTATTTGTAAGAAAAAGATGAGTTTGATAATGATACCTATTAGAATGCCTTATAAATATTCTCTAATAACATAACTAATATATTTAAGACATTCCAATAGTTCAGATGCAAGTTATGGTTCTTTTTGTATCAAAAACCCTATTTTAAGGTTTGACACTACACACAGAGCCTTATAGATTCAAATTGATTATTCATATAAATTAAAAACTATCTTCAATAACTAACATTGATAAAAGAGTCTCTAATACCTCCCTCAACATATCCAATCTATTAAACAAACTCATGCAATGTTTTGTACATGATATAAGAGACCGCACATGACTATAAATACATAGAAAATAGGTTTAGAAGGTTTCAATGACATAAACCTTGGATCGACTAGAATTATCTTTAAAATAAGTTGCATTTCATTCACACATGCAATAAATTTGTGAATACAACAAATTAAGTACTAAAACACCTTTTATTTTAAAATGATTATTTTGACTACATAAACCCCTATTACATCTTGGTAGACTATCAACTCTATTTGTAATCATGAAGTTAGTCAATTTTTAAGCTTGTTCTAACCTTAAATTACTTATTTTTTATAGTTTTGAATTTATAAAGTTATTTTA
>JARHVA010001567.1:2315000-2410000 GCA_037957365.1 Torreya grandis
AGTAGGTAAATTAGGTAGGTCATACTCAATTAGGTAAAATATGGGGCATAATCAATTGTATAGATATATCACATATGTAACATGATTTGTAACCTCATTTTTCATTCTATCTTCAAATCCTGAAATTATGAAAACTAAGTTCTAAATGGTAACTCCTACATATATGGAATTGATTTGATAATATACATAGTGGCCCTAATTTTAGATATTTATTAAAATTAATTTAATAAGTTTACATTTAATTTATAACACATTTTATATTCTTATACTTTAATTTATTTTACATATATCAAATTAAATGTAAACTTAAAATGTAATATAAATTAAATGTAAAATTATTAAATTTATTTTAATAAATATATCCTTAAAAATATAAATATACCATAAACAACACAACAAAAACAACCCCATCAAAGTGCACATAGAAATAAAATCACAACCAAAAATGTAGACATGTCTTCAAACGCAAAAAATAACTCTAATTGTAAAAACAATTGCCTTGAAATGTAAAAACAATATTCTCTTTGCAAAAAAAAGCCTTTACAAAGGGAATGTATCCTTTAAAAATTTAAGTTTTTTTTTTTGTATTTTCCCTCCAAATTTGCCTTGGGCACAGACTTGGGGAGGTCTGAACCTAGCTTGAAACTAGTCATGGAGTAGCCCATGTAGTTTCTAGTAAATTTAGGTGTCTTTTTCGTCTTATATGTAAAATAAATTTAAAGTATAATAATATAAAATGTATTATAAATTAAATGTAAAATTATTAAATTTATTTTAATAAATATATCCTTTAAAACATAAATATAAAATAAACAACACAATAAAAATAACCCCATTAGACTGCACACAGAAACAAAATCACAACCAAAAACACAGACATGTCTTCAAACGCAAAAAAATAGCTCTAGTTGAAAACGAAATTACCTTAAAATGCAAAAACATTATTCTCTTTGCAAAAAAAAAACCCATTTCAAAGGGCATGTATCCTTTAACTATTTAAGTTGTTTTTGTGTTTTCCCTCCAAATTTGCCTTGGGCATAGGCTTGGGGAGGTCTGAACCTAGCTTGAAACTAGTCATGGAGTAGCCTATGTAGTTTATAATAAATTTAGGTGTATTTTTCATCTTTGTCAACACATTTGTTCAGGAAGCTTTTATTATTTTATTAAAAAAAATATATGGGTTTGTAGAGGAGAAAGTGTAGTTTTAAATTATATAAATTTTTTTAATCTTTGAATATTATTTATAATTATTACTTAATTTATACATAACATACCTCATTATAGACTATATACATATCATCACAAATTCCTTTATAATTTTTTGAATATTGATCAAACACTTATGTAACTTATATCTCAAAAATCTACACATTATCACCTATGGTTTAAATAAAAAATAAAAAAATCATGAAGTTAAGGTCAAAAAGTTGTGTTCATACACTTGTAGTTTCAATTTTACAGTTGTCTTAACTTGTAAAATTATTTAAAAATTATATATATATATATATATATATATATATAATAATAATAAAAATTAATATAAAATATTATCAACAATCTTCTATATTTCACCTATCTATATATGAAGTTTCACACCAAAAAAATCATTTGTTTAATCATAAAAGTGTGTTCGTACATAAGCCATCTCCTTATATTTTCAAAACATTTGACTAACATATTGTCATAAATGCATCTATTTTACACATTTTTATCATTTGGGTATTGAAAAAAATTATATTTTTAGAAATTACATTCAAAATTACACAATTCATATTCTTATGTCATTGTAAAATTCATTTTTGAAGCACCTCTAACATTCTCTCCATGTTCAACTACTGTTAATTTAAGAAAAAAAATCACTTTACACCCCCTGCTTTTGTCCATCATTATCCTACATCTACCCTAACTATGAAACTTACTACTTAGGTTAATCCTCTATAAAAGGGTAAGAAAAAATTAATAACCTTTCTTGGGTGACACATATGTGACAAGATTTTACATCAAAGACACATAGTGGATTGCACATAATCTTCATCTATTCCTACACAGCATACTCAATTACCTAGAATAACTAAACATGTTTTAATTATAGCTACTTTAAAAGAAACATTGAGCACGTAATTATGGATTCCTTGATTGTTTCTTCGTGAACACATTATTATTACACATAACTAAGACACCATAGATTCTGTAGATCTAGATATGACTACAATGTAAGTTCCTTGGGAGTACCACCAATTTTGTAAACCATATCTTGAACTTGGAACTTCCTATGATCATCCCTTGGATGGAATCACAGGATAGCCCATTTCCTTTTAGATATTCCAAAAATCCAAAAAAAATCAATAAAATATAAAAAAACACTCAAATTCAAAAATACAAGAATATTCTGTATTTCTATATTTTATTAGCTCCTTGGCATATATGATGTTTTTTTAAGTTACTATATACACACATGTTTCATTGATATTTTGAGTGTGATACAATCAAACCTAGACATATGATCTATGTATTTATAAATGTTGGACCTTTCCTCTAATCATGTTGACATAGTATGTTGGGGCATTTGCTTATTTTTATCATGATTGATATAGGTTACATATATTTTATGGTCATTTATACATTATCATGGTTAATATTATATAATAACTCTTACACATGTCTATATCCATGTTCATATATTTCTTAGTGTATTTGATATGCTATACTACGCAATTTTTTTTTCTAACACATATACCTAGCCTAAAAAGTATAATATGCTTATGTTGGTTGCTTATGCTTCATCTATTTTTCACCTCTTTTATTATATTCCATTGTTTTTTATATCCTTTCTTTTATAACATTTAAATATGTTCCGTACTTGCTGGCCCTTATACCATTGTATGTTCAGTGGAAATTTCAATGTCTTTATATGTTGATTGGGCATCTAAATCTATCATCCATTTTAATTGTGTGGATTTTTAGCATGCCCCTTGGATGAGGTCTCCTTGAACCATTACTTTTTTTAACATTGAGTTCTCATGGGTGTGTGCTTCATTGTTGATTTAACTTTTTATATTTGTTTCTATATATTTCCAAGATTTATATCATGCATCTTTATGACTTGATATGATCACATGATATTACCTTAATTGATATTTCTACTTTAAAAAGTTATCCCTATATGTTACATGATTCATACATATGTTATCTAGATACCTTATCCTTTTGAGGTAATTTACCTACTAGATTCAATTTTCCTCATCTCAAAATGAGGGATCACCTCAATGGGAGGCATGTCGTAGAAGCATGACCTCCACATTTTCACAATTTCCAAATTTTTGTTGGTGAATGTCATAAAAACATGACCTCCATATGTATACGCCTTCACAACATTTCCATATTTCAGTGGGGTCATTTTATAAAAAAATGATGTCCACACTTATACACTTACTCATTATATTTATACTTAATTGTGTGCATGTCACAAATACATGACTTCCTCTCTTGCATAATCTCTAGTTCACATCCATGATTCAAATATACACCTGGGTCAAAATCCTATACATTGCACTATTTTTGCATAGATTAGAAACAATATTTCTTTTTATTTTTGACACATATACACTATTTAGACATATTATAGGTGCATATGCCATGTTATTTCACAAAAAATTTCAAAACTTACTAATTATACTACTCACCAAGACATACCAATTACACTAGGATGTATTATTGTTAAGACTTTGTGTTGTAGTATTTGTTTCCTTTTTATAGGTTTAAGTTATTAAATAAATCATCCAATCTCACCATATGTATAGGGTGGGTTGATTTAATCACTTACTCCCACCAGATTATATATATTAAAACTTGAGTTAGGTGATTGAGATATGATGATCTCAATTTCCATGTCACAACTCATCCTTGCATCATATTTGGGTCATAATACCTTTCAATATCCATATTTAGATCTCCAAGGTTTAGTTATAAGCATTTTATACCTTCAATGCTTCATTACGAAGCAATTTTCCCAAATCAAAGAATCAAGAGGAAACATGGTTTCATCAACACACATGTGTACTCCTTTGCTCTGTTTGTTTTCAATCATTTCAATTATTTAAACTTATAGATTATATGCACTAATTAATACTATAAAATACTTTTAGTTAAATGTCATACACTATAAAATCACTCAAATTGGGCTCAATCAAAGGTAAGGTGTGTTATACAGACCAATGTATATATCTATTTCCTTTATCCTAGTTATTTCATTCTTATGTATTAATATATAAAATATGGGCATAGGTAGATACTAAAACTGATTATTTATAACATATTAGTCTTGTACATTTGACAAATATCAATCAAGGATATACCCTTTAGGTTGAGACATCCATACTACTAAAAGGTTCACACTCACCATCTCATTGTGCTTAAATGTTTATCTCTTGGTATGACCAATATCATTCTAGAGATCTAGGTCTCCTACACTACAAGCAAAGATTAAAACTTAATAAACATCATTCATTGTCATTTTTAGATTCATACCTATTTTCTAGCCTATTTGCCACTACCATCCATAGATGGACATATCATTGATGGTAGTGTTTAGATCCTTATCTAGTGTCCAATTGTCAAAAGTCATCAAAATTTCAAACTATTCAAAAACTATGGGATAGCCTATTTGTCATATTGAACCCTAACATGAGATATTTTCAAAAGATGTGGTATAAAGACAAGTTTTCACCTTCTCATTCATCATTTCATAAATACCAAATAAACAAATACTAAAGTTAACAATAAAATTTGAAACCACTCTATTCTACCCCATTTGTCCCTATTTCCATATCAAGCATAGGAGTAGTCATATTAAAGGTCTACAATATTAATAGAGTAACCTATGAATGATAGTTTTCAAATTACAAGTTAGATCAATGCTTGAATATTCATATAGTATATTTCACCCTTATGCACACACTTAACTTCACATAAGGGATAACTACATAAGCCTAAATCCATCATTGGAGTATTGGTTATGTAATAAACACCCATTAGCAAAGTGATCTTTGGGTAGCTCAACACTGCGAGACCAATAACCCATTTTTTATCAAACTCATTCCAAGGGTGAGCAGAAAGGGTTTGACTAGTCACTAAATAAAGACATATTGTATCCTAGATTTGAATACATTAGAACAACTAATACAAAAAAAATTATAACATTGAATTTTCTCACATCTAGATTGACTCATTAGTTTGTACTAGACACATATGCCACAGTTAGGTATTATCATTGACAATAGTGTCTAGATATGATAGTAATTTTTGTGGCCACAAAAGTAAAATTTATAGAATCTAACGACATATCTAGAATGGTAATCTTACATATTATACACTTAATTTTTGTCCTAATCTTCCTAGACACAGTAAAGTAACTAAGTACCATTATTTATTACAATATATTACAATAGTTATACCTTATTATTTTAAAAATATCAATTATGTACAAACCAAATGTTTTTTAACCTATATTTTCTATCTAATTAGCTTGATATAGATTAGTGGATCACACTTGTGCTTGAAATATTTGTATATTATTAACACTATACCCCATTTTTAAATTTAGGGTTAAAAAATACTTAAATGTTGGAGAAATAAAATATATATTATCATAATATTGTATAAAATGAAGTTCATATCCATGTATTTTAAAAATTTTGAGGTGAGGTTCTCTAAAAGAAATCACATGTAGGAAAAAGTATAAAATTTAATGACAAAAAAAAATTCTCTATTGTCTTAATTTATAGGAGGCATGCCAAGTGATATACATAAAATATAACATGGTATTTTTCAGCCTACTAATTACTAAAATATTCTAAAAATTTTATTGGACTTGCACCATCACTTTTATCTTTAGAAACGAAGGCCTTAGTATTCTACAATTAAAACTTATTTAAGAAAAAAATTGACCTCTTAAATTTTTTAATCTTATAAATTATGGTGTCATTAATGTTAACATATCTACAAAAAAACATTTATTACATATCTTGATGTGGGTTTTATGCATACCATAGAGATATTTATGAGGTAGTCTCTAACATTTTAGGATCAGTAAAATGTTTCACTCCAAGACATGAGTTCTAAGGTATTTAGTTTTATAATAACATATTGGTGGAATATAGGTGAATGATACATATTTTTCACCATAGATGGGTGAGATTTAGATGGACCTAAATATATTTATATTTGGTTAAATTATGATGGTTTTAACAAAGGTGGTAAATATTCTCAAATAAACTCAAAAAAGAGGGGAATATAGGGTAGAAAAGAGTCTTGTAGACCACACAAGATGAAAACTTTTCAAGACCAGTACTTGACCTAAGATTGGATGAGAAATCATAATACTAATGCCTAATTTAAGTTATTTTATCATACCAAAACTCAAACATAGTTAGTATTCAAAACGAAATAAAGCATAATAGACTTAAACATGCAAAACTAAAGGTCTCCATGTTTGTCTAATTGATATTTCACATCCATAAGGGCGATTATAATTATCAAGTAAAATGAATTGGAATTGGATATATATTAGAGTGAATAATTGTATTAGAAAATATAAAATCATGCACAATAAAATAACTATTATAATGTAGTCATATAAAATTTCCAAACTAGTAGTTTGAGTGTGGCTTGTAATACCCCATCCATAACTCCTTTTTGAATGTTGTTATGACCATTATAGACACACTTTTTTATCATTCCAAGTCATCTAGAACCTTCTAAACCTTGATTCCACTTCAACTAGACATTATTTCCTATGTTAATCCTGTTCACCCAAGTTCCAAACCTGTAGTATAGAAGCATTGAATTTGGACTACACCATCAAATCCCAGAGTGTCCCATATTTTACACTCCTTTCCATTTGCACTTTGATCCCCAATAGTCATTTCTATCTATTCATTATCATTAATTAGGTCAGCTTAGCATGAATACATCTGACCCATGACTAATTGTTCCCTATAAAGGCCTACTCAATGTTCATTTACAAGGGAGGTGACAAAACTTACAAAGTAAGAAAGAATACAAACAAAGCACTAAGGAAAACTTTCCTATTTTCTACATAAAATCATCCAACATAGTCAAACTCTCATACCAATCCCTAGCCACCTAAAACACTATCAAATTGGCATTTTGCATCTGCATCACAATATTACAAAAAGCACACTAAGAGGGAGAAATACATATGGCTTGATCCCTCTTTGGAGTACTGGTATGTAAGGAACATGCCCACACAAGGGGTGTGGATTGCATGTTCAATAAATCATATGCACTAATCCCCCTCTTTCTCAAAGTGATTCAAATATTTTTATATCAATCATAATGGAGGGTTAGGGTTTTGAGACAAAATTAGCTCTATAATGAGTTTTTTTGACAAACAACACTTGATTTTTCATAGTAAATCTCAAATAGGCACAACATAACTACCTAGAAAGATTTAGGTCTCTATGATTAGTTTGGACAATAGTGGTATGAATGGACAATAGTATCAGACACCAAAGTGTCCACTTTTTGGTGATCCTATCATTTCACTAAACGAAATCTAGATTCAAGTTTACTACACTTTCTCAGTCTTGCACAGCCATTTTTCACCTTTATATCAACTATCTTAGTCTATTTCTAGCTAAGTTGTATCTCTTCATCTTTATTGCTATTTATAGAAAGGTGAAAAAGGCAAATCAAGACTATATTTATTTTCTATATTTATATATTGATTTATTAATAAAGAACCTTAACTGAAAAAAGAATAAAAATCCATTATTCATAAAAACATTAAATCATTTGGTGAACCTGACTTACTTTATTTGTACACAAAAACCCTAGAAAGCATACCAAAAAATTCTTGATATTTTTAACAATATTTTTTATTTTTCCTACATATATAAATCAAAATTTTACATTTATTTTTTAAAATTCACCATAGTAATTTTAAGAATAATTTCTTTCAAACCCTAGTTGAATATACTAGGTCCCTTTGCTTCTTGAAGTATAACGTTACAAATAAATCAAATTTCACATAAAAATAAAAAATGGATCTCACTTATTTCAAAACATTTCTTGCAAACAATAAGGAGTCGATACTCACTCCTATCATGTATATGAATGATGAAGTTTATTATATGTTAATGCAAAGCTTCATTCTTTCCATTTCATGCATAGCTTTTTTAATGTGGAATGTTATTCAAAAAATTATTTCTAAACATGTTAAGATCCTTTCCTTCAAAGCAATGTTTAGTGTTATTTAATACAAGGTTTAATTATTTCTTTTTTATTCATATAAAATGAAAAATTTGGTAACTTGAGCATGGATAAAGACACCCAATCCTTCGGCTCTCTTGCTTTCTCTCTAAACCCTCTTAGGCTTATTTTCACTGATTTCCAATCATTTGTGGTCTTTCAAACTTGATCCCAGCTAAGCTGAGACCATTTATTCATGACCAATCCACCCCCCTAGGTTTTGTCTACTTAGGACAATAGCACCAAATTTGGACTATAATCCTAGATCCTAGGGTGTCCCTTTTTCAACACTCCTATCTTATCAAAATTTGAGTCTACATTACCCTTTTTCTCTAATTCTTAGCATTCATTATGTCATCCTAGTTCAATTTCATCTAACCCATGACCAATATATCCATATATAAGCCAAATGAAAGATCATTTGGAAAGGTTTGTAAAATATCATTCAAGCAAGCAAGACCATTCAAGCAATCTTCCCTATTCTCTACATATAGCCACCTTATATATTTTCAAACCAATTCAAGACCCTACACTAGTCCCTAGTCATCTCAAGCATACCCAGTTTTAGCATTTCTTGAATTTCATCCATTATTTTACCAATCACTCTTAAATGGAGAACTACATATGGCTTGGTTGCTCTTTAGAGTATTGGTATATAGGTAGTGTTCCCACACATAAGGTGTGAAGCATGTACAATGTGTCTTACACATACTAACCCCTTTTCCCCATTTTCCATAGTTTCTTTTAATTACATAGAAGATATAATAACATGAAGAATCAGGTTTATGGGGATCTATTTTTACAATAAAGACTTAAAAATTGGTACAAAGGCTTACACTGAGCAAGCAACCAAAACCTACAAAGCTTAAATACTCAGCACAATATTGCCAAAGAAGGACTATAGTGCC
Organism: Torreya grandis; assembly: GCA_037957365.1. Classification (NCBI taxonomy): domain Eukaryota; kingdom Viridiplantae; phylum Streptophyta; class Pinopsida; order Cupressales; family Taxaceae; genus Torreya; species Torreya grandis. The sequence continues at coordinate 2,324,180 of JARHVA010001567.1, forward strand.
AAAGCCTAGGGTGTCTAGTTCTAGTGCTCTTGTCTAATAAGAAAAGAAATTTCAAGATCCTATTTGCAATAATGTCTGAGCCCTGCACACAAATTTCTAGACCTTGTCTATATCTTGGTAATCTAGAATAAGCTAAGTTTAATTCTCTCTTTTGCTACTATTTTTAGAAGAGGTCTAATTACAATCTAATTTCATAAATTATTAAATTTAATTAGGAATATTATTTATTGATTTATCCTACTCATACTTTTTTATTAAATAGAAATAAAACTCCATTACTCTCAAAAATAACAAAACATCTGGTGAACCCGACATACTTTGAATTTTGCATTAAAAACCTAGAAACCCTAGGGTAAATTTATAGTTGATTGTTTCCATTGATTTTTAAATTTTTTATGTGAATATTAAAAAAAAATTCCTCTCAAAATTTTAAAATTTTGTAGTAAAACTTAAAATAAATTTTATTTCAAACCCTAGTTGCATACACTAGGTCCTAATAATTTTCTAGTATTTAATCCAATAATTTCTTGATTTTTTACCTGCTTATCTAAATCAAAAATTTGATTCGAATTATCAAAATCAATAGTAACTTTAAAAATAAATTTATTTCAAACCGTATTTTTATCAACTAGTTCCCAGTAAATTTCCAATAACTTCCCAATCATTTCTAAATTTTTTAGTTGCATATTAAAATCAGAAATTGACTTCAAATTTCAAAAAATTCATAATAATTTCAAAAAAATTATTTTTCTCAAAACCCTAGTTGCATCTACTATGTCCCATTAAATCAAACTTTTTCCCATAAATTTTTGAATTTTTAGCTGCATACTTAACTCAAAAATTCAATTTAAATTTCAAAAATTCATAGTACCTTGAAAAAATATTATAGTCAAATCCCTAGTTACATTTACTAGAACCTATTTGATTCTTGAGGTATCATCTTGCATCCATAATCAAATTGTAAAAATTATTCTCACTTATGTACAATTTTTTTCACATTTATTACAAATAACAAGGAAACCATAATGGTCCTATCATGTACATGAATGATGATGTTTATCATATATTATGACAAAGATTTATCCTCTGCACTTCATGCTTATGTTTAATTATATGGGATGATATTACAAAATTCATTGCCAAAAATGCACAAAATTTCAAAATTATTTTTTCATATTCTCTTTTACTCATACAAAATAATTACCAACTCCATTTTGCTAAATGCATTCAAAATTTTATGTTACATGTCAAAAGCTTATATGCCTTTACGTAAAAATTCATTCTCTCTACCCTTTAATTTCTATTTATCATGTGGAAATTTTTTCATGTTTATCATGCCAAACGCATTTGAAATATTATGTTACATATCAAAAGTTTATATGCCTTTATGCACAAATCCATGCTCTTAATCCTTTGATTTGTATCTCTTATGTGGAAAAATTTTCATGTTTATTATGCTAAACACATTATCAATGTCATATCACATATCAATGTTTTAAATGTATTTGTGCACAATGTCATTCTCTCTATTACATACTTTCTCTCTCTCACGATGATATTTTTACAAGTTTATCATGTTAAACACATTAGAAATGTCACAATTCAAGTCAATGTTTTATATGCATTAATGTAAAATTTCATGCTCTCTATTACTTATTTTATATCTATCATGTGGAATGTTATTTATAATCATATTGATATACATGTTTTTTACTTAGATGTATCTAAATCTTTGGCTACTTTTAAGTATTTCCTTATCACTACGAGACTCAAGAAAACACTAGTGGTTATATCTATCCCTCCTCTCTTCAAACATGGTTCATCTATCTTTCATCCTGCACCTATTACCATCTCTATGCCTATAGTATATCATGTGGTACATGATATCACCAAATTTTATGAAGATAGGTAGGTTGATTACATCCATGGTTATATCTTTTTCACTCAGGTTAGCACCCCTTCTAATCCAGTTTTATTTCATCCACCTATTATAGTTCTTCCTCTAGTCTAGATTAAACCACAGTCAAGACCTTCATCACCAACACATAAAGTTCATACACTTCCATAAATGCCTCTTTTAGAGAAACCATAGTTTTAGGATTCTAGATAGCTTCCAACTACAATATTCACACCCAGGGTAGTATCATTGAGGTCTCATTCCTCTACACATAGACAACATGTTCAAAAATATTATTCTACCACCAGATGGGTCCCTAAGAAACCCACAATTACATCCACTTCTCAGATTTATAAGGGGACCCCACAACTAGTTTACACTACAAGAATTTTAGAACATTTAAAACATACACAACTTTTATAGCCATAGTCTTAGCATTTCCATCAAATTTTAGGATCATGCACGATCCTTATTCTTGATATAAGACAACATGATAGGGAGTATCTTATGAGAATCATCAGTTACTATCGTGTTTCCTCAACCTTACTTGTACATAATCTCTACTACTTGATTATAAATAGTTCAAATATTCCACAAATACAAATACAATATAACATTTCAAAATTCAAAAGCATTCAAAAATGTCAAAATACCAAAAATATTTTGATTTTATGCATCATCCATGTTTTACACTACTACTACTATGCTAGGACTTAAATTTGTTGTTTCATGAAATTATAAGTTGATTTATCCACTTTACCATGCTTCACTTGATTTTATTTGAGTGTGTGTATTGATATCCATCTACTTGATTGCTTCACTCTACTCATTGAGGGGGCATCCTAATTCTACATTCGAGACACACATCGATATACATTCCCACTGGGGGCATTTTCAATATGACTACACAATCCATGTTATGTCATTCCTACACTACACACTCCAAGTTATCATGTTGATGTACATTACATACTGGATTACACAAATTACCATATCAACATTTCACTAGTATCTAGCACTTATGTATCTCCTAGCATGTACCTAGTCTTGTACTAAACATGTTTTATATACTTTCACTCTTGCTTTGATTAGTTAGATGTGATTCTATCTTTTTAGCTATTACATGCTTTCTCTTCTTGCTTAGTGTAGCTTGATAGATTATATTTCCTATTCCTACTTGTCTCATGTATGTACCTTAGGAAATTTATCAATGTCCTTCTATTCTATTCATGTGTTTGCCTTAGAACATTTTTGAATGTCCTTTGCCTATACTCCTCTATGTGATTGTGGCTTCCAAGCCAACCTTATTGTTTCAATTGCATGTGTATGTGGCATTTGAACATGCCTTACATGCTTATTTCCATTTTGAGTGACATGTGCCCATATCCCTTGTGTACTTGGTTCCTTGGCCACCCTTGTATGTATTTTGATTTGTGTGCTTGTTGCTTGATTTATTTCAATTTATTGTAATTCCATGATCTATATCATGAATTTTTCCTATTTTCTTAGATTCCATGATGGACAACATGATCCATCCCTCCAACTAACTTCTAACAAATTAACAACTAATGCTTTCGTTTATATTTAAATACATTACACATGCTATTACATTGTTACATATATCTATGGATACCCCTGTTGATCTAACATACCCCTATTGATATAACAATCTCTCAAATCCAACCATGTCATATCTTGTGATATCTTGTTGATTAACATTATTATATCATTTATATTTATAGCTTAACACACTTCTAGGGCTTCTTCTAAGGGAAGTCATTGCAAGGTACCTATTCCTACCCTCAGAAGAGGACACAAAAAATAGGGTTTTTGCTATAGAGACCATAGGTCCTATCAATAAAAAAAATCCAATTTTAGAAAACTAGAACAACCAGTCATCATATCACTGAGAATAATCTAGGCAGATAGTTAAGATTATAGAATAGTGATCATTTTTAGCCTAGGACAATAGAAATGGGGATATAATACATCATCAGACACCAAGGTGTCCATTTTCATCACTCCTATCAAAAAATTAGAAAAATCAAGTTTTTTAGAAGAAGGTAGAAAGGTAGGTTTTGCACAATCAAACCAATTTAGATCATCAATTTTTAGTATAGTTTTCTTAGAAAATACATAAATAGGGGGCCCAATGCATGACATGATTGGTCCTAACTTGTATTTTCAAATATAGTAGTTGGTATAACTTCCAGATCAAAATCCATGTTTTAGACACGAGTGATTGGAGGTAGATTGCGTAACACTTTTGCTTCTTTTCTTTCAGTTTTTAGCATTACCTAGTCATTCTCAATAGTTGCATGCCTTATTCCATCTATAGGTGGTTGGCATCATTTTGGAGTGGATTTCATACAAGCCTAACCTCTACATTCTCGAGTACTTGAGATCCCAAATAGCTTCTACACAAGCCAATCTTTTTAGTTTTGGAGTGGCTTTCATACAAGTCTAATCTCCATCTTTTTCAAGTTGCCCAACATTGGCCTAATTTATAGCACACATTCAGTTATCCATGCCATATTGTCATATTTATAGATTATTCAAGTGCTTTGGAATCCATCTAATTAATATACACATTTATACATACTAGTATCAGTTCTTAACTTCACTTCACGAGGAAATGATGGAGCTAAACGGCTAGCATTTGTATTCTTGAGCCACATATTCAAAGGGATTAGACATAGTCTAGACATCAATTATAACATTCATGATAATATAACTTCACTTAGTAGGAAATGATGGAGCTAAAGGGCTATCCTTTGCATTCTTGAGCCATTTTTTGGGAAATTGAGCACTCAACTCTATTTATGATATAACTTTTGGTATAGCATCATTGATCACATCCAACATTACTCAGCCTTACTCAATATCACAATAGGTTTTGTATTGGTTTACATATCTAGTGAGGTGTATTCATTCCTTTTTCTTCCTCTCTCTTACCCATGTTTATATGTTGTTTTATATTGCATATAATAAGAACTAATCTAATCTTTCTTTTCCTTTTGCATATTAACATTTACATAACATAGTCTCTATATCCAACATTACTTAGCATCACAAGATTCATGGGCTTCACCTTTGTAGGTATGTTTAGGTACACTTTCTATTTTCATTTATCCTAGTATTTCACTTTGATGTATCATTAGAATAAAGTTGGGCGGGGGAGCGGGGGTTGGGGGGGGGGGGGGGGGGGCAAATGTAGTCATATAAAATGAAAAAATTGGTAACTTGAGCATGGCTAAAGATACCCAATCCTTAGGTCCCTCTTACTTTCTCTCTAAACCCTCTCAATCTTGTTTTCAATAATTCCCAATCATCTATGGCCTTCCAAACTTGATCCCAACTGAGTCAAGACCCTCTCTTCATGACCAATAAATCCCCTAGGTCTCATCTACTCAGGGCAATAATGCCAAAGCTGCACTATAACACTAGACCCTAGGGTGTCCCCTTTTCAATGCTTCTATCCAATCATAATTTGAGCCTAGATTACCATTTTCCCTTGATTTATCTTGTTCATTATGTCAACCTAGTCCAGTTTCATATAACCCATGACCTATATATATATATATATATATATATATATATATATATATATATATATATATATATATATATATATATATATATATATATATTAGTCATGGGTTATATGAAACTAGACTAGGCTGACATAATGAACAAGATAAATCAAGGGAAAATGGTAATATAGGCTCAAATTGTGATATATATATATATATATATATATATATATATATATATATATATATATATATAAGCACATTCAAAGATCATTTTGAAATGGTTGGAAAATAACATTCAAGAAAGAAAGAATACAAGCAATACCACTCAAGAAATCTTCCCTATTCTCTGCATACAACTAGCCTATACACTTTCAAGCCAATTCAAGACCCTACACCAGTCTCTAGTCATCTCAAGCATACCTAATTTTAGCATTTCCTACATTTCATTCACTATATCACAAAGCACTCTTAAAGGGATAACTACATCTGGTTTGATCCCTCTTCAGAGTATTGATATGTAGGTAGCATGCCAACACATAGGGTGTGAAGCATGTCTAGTGTATCTTACACACACAAACCCCATTTCCTCATTTTCAAAATTTTCTTTCAATTGCATAAAACATACAAGCACATGAATAATCATCTCTATAGGGAGCTCTATTGATATTGAGGACCAAAAAATTGGCACATAGGCTCACATTGAGTAGATGAATAAAACCTAGAAATCTTAAATCCTTAGGACAATAGTGCAAGAGGATTATAGCACGTGATCCTAGTGTTTCAAGTTCTAACACTCTTATCCAATCAAAAAATGAAGTCTAGGATCTTGTTTGTGACAATGTCCTAGCCTTGCACATAATTTTTTTGACCCTATCTTAGTCAAAATAGTCTAGAATAAGTTAAATTTACTTTTCTCTCTCTTGCTACTATTTTTTAAAAATTTCTAATTGAAATATAATTTTATAAATTAGTAGTTGTGATTATGAATATTATTTACTAATTTATCCTACTCAGACTTGTTTATTAAATAGGAATAAAACTCCATTATTCCCAAAATTAACAAATCACTTTTATATACTCTCACTATCATGCGAAATAACTTTCAACTCTATCTTGCTAAACATGTTACAAATGTCATGTTACAAGCCAAAACAAATTATGCATTAGTGTAAAATTTCATGCTCTTTATCCCTTGTTTGCTATCTCTCATGTGGAATGTTATTCATAATCATATTTTTTTATGACTTATAACTCCAATTTCATGCATTTTATCCCACATACATGGTTTTTACCTAGACGTATATAACTCTTTGGCTAATTTTTGGTACCTTTCTATCACTACTAGGCACAAGAAAATAGTAACGGTTATAACTATCCCTCCTCCCTTCAAAATTGGTTCACCTATATCTTATCCTACACCTACTACCAACTCTATGCTTATAGTAGATCATGCGGTACATGCTATCACCCTAGTTTATCAAGATAAGCAAGTTGATTATACCCATGGCTATAGATTTGTCACTCAAGTTAGTACCCCTTTCTGATACAATTTTAGTTTTTGAGTTCCTTCAATGATCAGATGCTTACAAAGATATGTTGTATGTAGCCCTCCATAATACCAGAGTTTCTTATTTCCACTGAACTAGCTTATGCCACCTGTATCCTCAACACAATGAAATATACTATAGATCATATTTCCTTTGAGAAAGAGGATTTAACCCTGTGTCACATCATTAAAAACTAACCTTGTAGATTCAATTAAGAATTTACAATGTTGGGGTAAAAAGAGTGTTAGTTGATAATGGTTTAGGACTCAACATTTGTAACATTTCTTTCTTAAATGTCTTAATATACAACCTATAGATCTATACCATTTTGACATAAACATTAGAGGTTTTGACAACATTTCATGGAAATTCATAAGTCAAATAATACTCAATCTTACTTTGGGACCTAAGACATTGCTAACTAATTTCCAAGTCATGACAAATGACCTAATTTATTATTTATGACTTGATCGGCCTTGGATTTATGATATGCATGCAATCCCTTCCACACTCTATGATTGTATATAATTTAGTCATAAAGGCTACATCTAAACATACCCAATGGAAAATGATACTAGGTTACTGAATCTCCATAGAATTACATGCTGCACTTTAAGCTTCATAATATACATATACAACCCACTACTCATAATGTACCTTCAAATCATACAAAAAACCAAAGGTTTCCAAGTTCTGTAATAATATCAGTATCAAATCAGTAATTTACCTCTGTTTTTGCAGTTAAATGTCTTCATAAGATGATATATCATGGCAAAGGTCTTGGAAAGCATGAACAAGTTATTGTCAATCCTATCAAGGCATCCACACAACATGGAAAGCAAGGACATGGATATCATCTTTCCCTTCTCCATGATAAAACTTATTTTGTTGCTTCAAAACATATAATGTTTTTTCCACCCATTGACCCTATAGATGATATATTTAATCATGCTTTTACATTATCATTGGTCTATCTTGATCTCAATGATGATATGGTTTCACTAGATTTGTTTGCATTAGATGAATTCTCTAATGATGAATCCCTCCTATAGTTTCTCAGAGAATATGAGGAGCTCCCATCTTGTTATCATAAAAATATATTTCCTCATCACACAAATGCCCATTCTTACTTTGGAGAAAATTTAGTTTCTCCTTAGGACATAGTAGTTGATTTAGATGATACTATTCCTACAACCCCATACACACTAGATCATTCCACATTGATTAAAAAGGAAATAGTTACTTTAAATTATGAAACTAATCAAGATACCCACATTGTCTTGTTATCCACTCCCTTATGAAAGGAAGAGGATACACATATTCATCAAACTTTGATAGATTTTCCAAAACTCTTTACTTGATCTTACTCAAATGTGCCAAGAATTGATATAACTATAGCAGTCCATCAGATTCCATTATATCCAGATGCTAAATTTGTTAAGTGAAACATTTGTAAAATGCATCCTATGGTGGCTCTCTTAGTCAAATATGACATCCAACAACTTTTATATGCTAGTTGTATTTGACCAGTAACACACCCTAAATTTATTTCCAATATAGTCCCCATGGTTAAACCCAATAGACAAATTTAATATTGTTCTGATTCTCAAGATTTAAATAAGGCATGCCCAAAATATGATTTCCCCTTGCCTAATATTGACATGATTGTATATTTCATAGTCAGGTATGAAATTTTATCATTCATGGATGGAATTATAGGATACAACCAAATAAAAATCACCAAATAAGATCAATAAAAAATATATTTTACAACACCTTGGGGTGAATTTTGTTACATTATCATGATTTTTGGATTAAAAAACACCATAACCACATATGAGCATACTATGATGCATATCTTTCATGATTTGATTCACCACACTATCGAAGATTATGTCGATGATTTATTAGCTAAATCCAAACAATGAAAACAACATGTCATCAATTTACAATAGATTTTTCAATGACTTAGGTAATAAAATGTTCAATTAAACTCAAATAAATGTGTGTTTGGAATTACATCAAACAAACTCTTTGGGTTCATTATTTCTCAATGTGGCATAGAGATTAACTCTAAGAAAGACAAATAAATTATTGACATGCCACCTCCCATGAACTTGAATTAAATTCAATCCTTATAAGGAAATATCTATGATATACACCATTTTGTAGCTCAACTTGATGATAAGACTTAGTCATTCACTCAATTATTAAAGAAAGATACAAAGCTTGTTTGGGACCAAGCCTGTCAAGAAAGCTTCGACACAATAAAGCAATATCTTCTTAATCCACATGTTCTAATAACACCTTTACCTGATAGGCCTCTCCTACAATATATCTTAGAAATAGATCATTCATTAGGATCACTCTTATCATAACATGATGATTACATCAGTCACACATTAGTTGATTACAAAAAAATTATTCCATGATGGAAAAACTATGTCTAGAATTAGTTTTTACCACACAAAAACTTAGACATTACATGATCAATAATGAGACTCAAGTTATCACAAAATTAGATCCTTTGAATTTTATAATGTAAAAACCACATCTTTCTAGTCACATCATAAAATGGTTCCTATTATTAACAGAATTTGTCTTAACCACATCATTACAGATCATTTGGTAACCACACCACTCTTAGACACTAATTCTATTAGTGACACATTTAGATATGATTTTACAACATATTCTACTCATTCAAACACTTGTACCATGTTCTTTGATAGTTCTTTATGAGCATCTGATGTAGGGGTATGAAATGTCTTTATCGACCCTTCTAGTCACATAGTTCCTATTACATATCAAATAATCTTATGTTGCACAAAAAACACCATAGAATATGAAGCATTTATCTTAAGTCTCTTTCTTACCCAATCCCATCAAATTACATCTATTTAAGACTTTGGTGATTCCCAAATTGTGGTCAACCAAGTCAATGATGTCTATTAGACAAAAGAAGAACATCTTATCACATACCAAAACATGATATAATGTTTATCATCATAGTTTGACTACTTTTCTATAGAAAATATACCAAAAAATACAACCAACACGTAGATGCAATGACAAGTTCCACATCTATGATTCCTATTGACATCAATGATGATCAAGTTATTTTAATAATTAAATTATTATAAATGACATCAATATCATATGCTGATTTGATTTCCCTTTTCATCTTAGCCACTATGCATAGTTTTTCAACTCCAGAGTGGTTCTCTAATATTTACAACTTTTTAAACAAATATATTACACTAGACACTTTCTCAAAAAATGAAAAATGAATGTTACATAGAAAAGCATTATGTTATGTAATAATTGGTGGATACCTTTTTAATTAATCCTTTGATGGATAATTGCTTCGATGCTAGACTTCAATAAAATCCAAAATTTCTCTTACACAGATACATGATAGTGAGTGTGGTGATCACTTCAGTAGAAAGGCCATGTCACAAAAATCACGTTTATAGGGTTACTAATAACCCACCATATAAGATGAATGTTCAAAATACATAAAGATATGTGATAAATGTCAATGCCATAGTAACCGTCAACATGCACCATCACAACAATTACAGCCTATTGTCTCTCCATGCCCATTTATGTTATGGGGATTTGATTTTATTGGAAAGATTAAACCTAAGTCCACCAATAGACATAAGTTCATCATCACAGTTATACAATACTTTACAAGTTTGGTGGAAGGAATTCCAGTTCAATCTGCCATAGGTGAGGGCTTTTTTAACTTCCTCATGACTCTTATTATTTCATGCTTCAGCTTACCCATATCTATCATTTATGATAATGGAACATCATCTAAGAATAAGACTGTTAAGAATTTTTTCACAAAATATAATATTAAACACACATTATCTACTATGTACTACCCATAAGGAAGTGATCAAGCAGAGGCTACCAATAAAACCATCAACAACATTTTGAGCAAAATAGTGACCAAATTCAAAGATGATTGTCACAATTAACTAGTTTTTGTATTATGGGATTATTGCACAAGTGTTTGTACACCTAAAACATCCACTCCTTATTCCCTCATTTATGGCATAGAGGTAATTTTACCATTAGAATTACAAATACCACCTTTTCTTGTCTCCCTTAAAGGTATCCTCACTAATGAATAGTATCATGAAAAGCATCTACACCAACTCGAGCAGGTAGACCATACACACATCCAAGCAATGGAAATTCTCTAAACTTACCATCAATTTATACAATGATCCTACCAAAAATGATTTCACATAAGAGAGTTTAAATTTAATGATATCATTCTCAAGTAAAATCTCCACAATGCCAATACTAAATAAGAAATCAAATGAAAATTCAAACCAAATTAGCTAGGTCCATACCTCATTATCAAAAATATTATCCCTAAAGTGTATATTATAGCCTTAATTTAAGGAAAGAAGATCAAAAATCCAATTAATATTATGCATTTATGTAGATTCCATGCATAGTATTTCATTACACACATTTTATTGTACATAGTTTCTTTTTTACTTATACGTAATTTCTCAGCTTAATTGTACATAGTTTCTTCCTTCTTTCTTGTACAAAATTTCTTAGCTTACTTGTACATATAAATATCTCAAAATATGAAAACAATATAACATGTCAAAATACAAAACACCAAAAAGACTTTTCAATTGTATTCATTATCCATGCTTTACATTTCTACTACCATACTAGACTTACATTTTGTTATTTTATGCTATTGTTTGTAGATTTATCTAAATTACCATACTTCATTTGATATTATTTGATTGTGTGCAGTGTCATCCAGATCCTTGACTACCTCACTCTACCAATTGAGAGGGCATCCTACTTTTACATTTGAGACATACATCAACATATCTACCCACTAGGGGCATCTTCTACATGACTACACCATCCAAGTTATGTCATTACTACACCACACATTCTAGTTATCATGTTGATTTATATTACTTACTATATTACATAGATCATTCTATTGACACTCACTAGTATATAGCACTTGTGTATTTCCTAGCATCTACCTAGTTTAGTACTACATGTTTTTCATACTTTTACTTCTTGCTTTGATTAGTTAGATGTGATAGTATTTATAGTATTTATATTCATTCCTCTCATGATTTGAGTATATTTATGTGATTTAATTTATCATTTCATTTTTTATTACTTGTGTGTGCCTTAAGACATTTTAGAATGTCCTTTGCTTGTACTCTTTTATGTGTTTATGGCCCTCATGCCAATCTTGCTTTTTTGCAATTGTATGTGCATGTGGGAATTTGAACATGCATTGTATGATTTATTTCCTAGTTTGAGTGACATGTGCCCATATCCCTTGTTTGTTTGGACCATTGGCATCTTTTATATGCTTCTTGTTTCTTACCTTGTGTGTTTGTTTGCTTGTTTATTTCTCAGTTGTTTGTAATGCCATGATCCACATCATGCATTATCTTTGCTTCTTGGATGCTATGATGGACATAATGTTCCATCCATCCTTAAAAAATAACTATGTTTATAGTTTTAGTTTAGTATACTACACATGTTATTACATTGTTACATCTATCTAGGCATACCCATGTTGATCTAACAATCTCCAATACAAACTATGTTATCTCTTGAGACATATTTTATATTATTATTTTAATAACATGTATATCATAGCATAATCACTTTTAAAACTCTTCATTCTAAGGGAATTCATTTTATGGTCTAATTTCATACCCTCAGAAGAGGGGTTAATAAATAGGGGTTTTGTCACAGAGATTACAGCCTTCTACTAGTCAAAAATTAGTTTTGAAAATACTCAGAATAATAATTAGAGTTCAAAAAATGTATAATAGACCATAACAATGGTGATTAATATAGAACAATAATAAAAAATAGTAAAGGACAAGAGCACCAAAATTAGGTAACAACATTAGACACTAAAGTGTCCACTTTTTGGCACTCCTATCCAAACAACCAAAAACCCAATTTTTTTAAAAATAGGTAGAAAGGTAAGGTCAATTACAATTTTATCAGCTATAATTCAATTTAAATTGGGAATTTTTAGTACAATTTTACTTATATTATCTAGATATATGGGGCATCATGCATGCCATGGTGGCTCTCACTTCTAGTTTTAGATTGGAAAGTTGGTATAACTTCCAGATCGTAATCCATGTTACAGACACCAATGATTAGGGGTAATGTGCATCACAATTTTCCTTCTTTTATTTCTACTTCATTGTATTATCTAGGTATTCTCAGTAGTTACATGCCTTATTCCATTTGTAGGTGGTTGGCATCATTTTGGTGTGGCTTTTATATAAGCCTAGTTCTTAGTTTTGGAGTGGCTTTCATACAAGGCTAATCTCTACCTTTTCGAGTGGCCAAGATTGGCCTAGTTCTCAGTACACATTCAACTATCAATGGCACATTATTACATTATAGAGGATTAATGGGTTTCATGAACCATCTCATATAGCACACATTCATATCGGTATCAATTTATAGTTCACTACATAGTGGGTAACATTGGAGCCAAAGGACTAGCTAGCCTTTGTATTCTTAAACCACTTACTTAGAGGGATTGGACACATAGTAAAAACATAAATTAACACACACATGATCATATAGATTCACTTAGTTGGTGATAATGGAGCTAAAGGGCCATCCTTTATATTCTTGAGCCACCCTCAGAGAATTGAGCACTCAACTCCGTTTGTGATATTACTCTTGGTACAACATATACCCAACATCATTAAACAACGCTCAACATCACAATATTTTTTGTATTGCTTCATGTACCTGATGAGGTGTATTGATTCCTTTTTCTTCCTCTCTCTTTTACCCAACATTTGTACATTCTTATTTTAGACATAATGTGTCTAGTAAGAACCGATCTATTCAGTTATTTCTCTTGTAGATTTATGCTTCATGTTGTGCTCTCTCTATAAACACTCAACATCACACATCTTCATAAGCTTCACCCTTATATGTAATTTTAGGTAAAATTTTTATGTTTCTTTTATCCTAGTATTTTTATTTGCTGCATCACTAGAATACAGGGGGGAAAATGTAGTCATATAAAATGTCCAAATTGGTAGTTTGAGTGTGGCTTGTGAGACCCCATCCATAGGTCCTTGTTTCATAATATTATGACCCTTATAGACACCATTTTCTAATTACCAATCATTTGGAACCTTCTGAACCCTGATTCCACTTTAGCTAGACAATATTCCATATGCCAATAATGTTCCCCCAAGTCTCAAACCTATAGGATAGGAGAATCAAATTTAAACTACAGTGTCAGACCCCAAAGTGTCTCATTTTTGGTGATCTTATCCATTTTTACTTTGATCCCCAATGGTCATTTCCATCTAGTCCTTATCCTTAATTAGGTGAGATTAACATGAATACATCTAACCTATGACCAATTATTGACTATAAAATCCCACTCAAAGTTAACTTATAAGGGAGGTGACAAAACATAAAAAGTAAGTAAGAATATAAAAAAGAACTAAGGCAATTTTCCATATTCTATGCATACAGTCACCCAACATAGTTGTAAACATACTAAAACTCTCATTCCAGTCCTTAGCAAACTCAAATACTATCAAATTGGTATTTTTCATCCACATCACACTATTTCACAAAGCACACAAGGTGGGAGAACTACATATGGTTTGATCCTTCTTTAGAGTATTGGTATATAGGTAGCATGCCCACACAAGGGGTGTATATTTCAAATTTAGTACATTTTACTTACTAAACCCCCTCTTTCTCAAAGTGATTCAAATATAATTTTATCAATCATAATGGATGGATGGATAGGAAAGTCCTCATATCTAAAGTGTCATCTAAATTTACAATTCCAAAAATATAACAATGTGTTTTGAATCATATGAAAGATGCATGTACAATGATAAGATTTAGAACAAACTCTTCAACTAGAAATAAAATCTACATATGAAGTAAGTCAGGAACTAAATTTCCAACTTGAATAAAACATGAAAATACGTAGATATGTTAAATAGGGTGTTCATCTGGCACCACTGGCTAAAGAATTTAGTGGAGTAACTGATGTCATAGTTGAAGTAACCACTGAGGGTTTTTGAGGGATCAAAATTGGGCTTGTAGGAGTCTACATTACCATAAACCCTAAAAATTAGGCACCTTGACTTCTATTAGGAACACTAAAAACTGGATGAGTAATAGGCCCTACTCAATAACCTACCTCTTTCACCTTGAGTTCTTCCAATAATGCATATGTGGCATCGAATTCTATATTAATGATATCAAAATTGAACATGGAAGGTTTGAAGAGTTTGATGCCTCAACCATCAACCTTGCTTGTTCAGCTTATGAGCTTCTGAATTCTACCCCAAGGGTTTCAACTCTTGTTACTCCATCTTTAAAAAAAGTAACCAATTGTAAAACTTCATCATTAGTTCTATAAATAGCACCTTTAACATCTTCCTTGAAGATGTTTACATCTATAAGGAGGATTTTCTAAAAGTTTATCCTATTGACTAACTCTCATATAGAAGTGATTACATTAGTGACCCTTGTGTCCTTCAAAATATCATATATTTACTTTCATGGTTATCAAAAAGTCCCAGTATAGTCTTTATATGGTTATGCCAATTGAGGCAAGCATCCCTTCCTGCAATTACATAATTCAGGCACCAGGATGCATCCATGCTAGTCATCAAACTCAATTGGTTGAATGCATTGGTTTTGGAACATTGAACGAATAAATTCAACATTTTATTTAATTCTCTCATTTGATGAAAATATTTGGTAATAGTCATTATTTTGGAATGGCTTCCTAGGCTGAAAACCTACATGTTATTCAAAATGCCAAACAACTTAGTAGTTTCAATCTGCACATCATTGATTAGTTATAGATAAACATGTATAATTTGCATTTTTTGGTTTATTTTATATTATTCCTTTTTTCTCTCATACATTTCCTTCATGATAGCACTATAAAAATACATAAAATCATATAAAATTCATTATACTTAGTGGGAACAATGGGACTTCTTGGGATTATTCCACAGAGGAAATAAATTTTCCCTTTATTAAAATTATATCTCTTCCCTTGTGCTTAGATTCACTCCCTTCCACTTCCTTACCCTTTATATAGTCCCACTATTCTTGTAAAACTAGGTAGAAATTATAAATAACTCTATGAGAGCCAAATTTTGTCTCTCATCCTTGGCATTCTACATCTCCTTTACCCATTAGGGAATACTGATTTTACCTATCTCATCATCTTGACTTGGGCCTTCAGATATGGAAAGTAGAGGAGTAATAGGAGGGGGTGTTATCATTAGGGGTGAAAATGATGCACTTATTTGAATGGGAAACTAGAGACGTGGATTAATAACTCTCTCACATGGTTATGGTTCCCTTATTAGGGTGACTTCATCCATAAATTTAGTTAATATAGAGGTCCTTTCCATAGTCATGGTAGTTGATGGCACATGTGATGATTGGGTCATTGGGATATCTAATTGGGTTGAATGTGTCCTAGGGGCTAGTGGAATTTTAGGTTTATAGGTTGAAACCTTAACCTCACTTTGAAAATGAACCCCTTTATTTGGACTTATTATTTGCTTAGAAGAATAAAGAATAGATAGATCAATAGAGAAACTAGATTAAAAAAAACTTCAAGGAATAATTGGAGATAAATCTATAACTAGAATTTATATACTATTAATAAATAAAATAATGGATGAAACTACCTGATTGATGCTTTGGCTATATTCACCTATGAGGATTTACTAATATAAAGTGTTAGTTGAGTTTTCTTCCACCTGTTTGTCTCTAAGACTCGTGGCTTTTGATTTCTCCAATTCTACCTCTTCATCATCTAGAGGTGCCTCTTATCTCAGTTCTAGTTTAGATCCTTTCATTATTTCTACATCCTCTATTTCCTCATTAGTTATCTATTCTAATAAATATTTTATATCACTTGTTTGGTCTCATCTTCCTCTTGTTTTTCTATTTACTCTACTTCCTATTCATTCTCTTCCTCAATGGACTCTTATATATTGGAAAGAACCAATGATGGCCTTTCTTTTAATTTTTTTCCCTTGGATGAAGTGGAGAATTATTTGGGTTTCCTATAGTAAGTGAAGATTGGGGGAGTAGAAGGTGGAAAATATGGTGAAATAGATAAAGGAATAATAGTGGTCAAAGGCATCACTAGAGGTGGTGGTGAAGGAATAGTTAGTATGACCATAGTAGTGGTAGAAAAGGGGATTGGAGTTGGTATGGTGGGAAGAGTTTGAGGAGTAGTCTCATCATTGATTGTAGTGGATACTAGTGAACTTACCTACGTAAACATGGGAGAATTAGGATTAGTTAGAATAGATAATAATAAATATTATAGAAACTCAAAAAGACTATCTAGGTAACCATTGTGATGGGTGAACGAAGTGTCATAATAATAGTTCTCTTCTTTTGTCCATCTAAAGGAGATGTATACTTATCCTTCATTGTAGTTGTGCCCATAATTTTTGAAGTGGTGTCTAAATAATGTAATTGAGGACCTAAGAGACCTTTTAAAATTACCCTCCTTATTTTAGGGTTGGATTCCCTTTGACTGCTTGATTCCGCTTCTTACAGGTCTATTTTTTCCCATGGAGGAGAGGATGTTTCATCTTTCACTTATGTATCGTATGGATGGGCTAGAGGCCACTGATGACTCCATGCCCTCTATGCCTTATCTTCTATAACTTTTGGATCATATTAAAAGTTATGTAGCTAAATCATGG
This sequence comes from Torreya grandis, assembly GCA_037957365.1. NCBI lineage: Eukaryota > Viridiplantae > Streptophyta > Pinopsida > Cupressales > Taxaceae > Torreya > Torreya grandis. Next base: position 2,341,941 of record JARHVA010001567.1, read on the forward strand.
GCATTGGTTTTCTCTTCATCTTATTAAATACCACTGTGTAGTCTGATGCATTTAGATAAATAACATCATGTTCGTATTCTTTGTGATCATATGAAATATTCACCTTTTTCTTTTCTTTGATGTATTACAGGTATTCCCTTATCTTCTGTCTCGGATCCCATTCCATGAATGGTGCTACTATCAAGTTGTAGTTAGTCCTAGCCTTGTTAACCTAGATGAAATGTGACCTAATCACATATTGTAGATGCCAATGCTTTAAGGAGTTTTAAATTAATAATGCAAGCATTAATGTCCTAATTCTTCATAAATTGTATTATAAATTTGAAATTCCATTTATTTCTCTACTATATTTTTTGGTACATGGTGCAATAGTAATAGTGAATATGTTCTTGTGCCCTATATCCTAATGATAATAACATTGAGGTAATACTAGTAGTCCCCATTTTTTGAAGGATTATTCTTAAGTTGTTAGAATACTTAGGAATTGAAGTGCTATGGACTTATTGAAACACTTGAGGATATACCTCATCGCACATTATTTGAATTTAATTCTTGTAACTATATATGAACATAAAATAATTATATTCTTCAATCATATTCACCAGGTATTCATTTTATGGATGTCATACTTTCCTATGGGTCTTATAAATAGTGCCTAATACTACATCTAGTAAATAAGATCTCATATAAAAATTTCCATCCACTAGCCTCTAATTAGGATAAAATATTTGTGTCTTCAACCTAACACTTATAATCTCTCCTAGGATGACTATTTTATCACATGTCAAAAAAGGGTCCAACGGGACCCATCCAGCTTATATATATGTAGTGCTTGCAGAACCATATAATCGATTTAGGAGAGCCATAGCTATCCTAATTATTAGTTAAAACATGATAATGTAATTGGATTAAATACCTCCCTTTGGGTTCATCATTTGGCCTTGAACCAATGATTATATCAAATTTCCATCTACAGTATCTTTTTCAAGCCAAAACCTGGTTGAGACTTGGTTATATGTAGTCTCGAGGACCAAAAGCCTAAGATACCTCTAAAATTCCCTACCATAAGTATATGTAGCACACTTTATGTATTTTTTAATCTGTAAACAATCTTCAAAAAACATTCCATTGAAAAATAAACCTCTAAGTAGGTCTATGCAAGGTATTACCTTTGGTTTTAACATTTTTTAGTGAAGGCCTTGTGCTTTAATGGAAATCAGGTCATCTATATATCGCTTCTAGTCTTGAGAGATTTGATTTTATAATAAAAATTTCATCACAAGTTCTAATTCATCCCATAGCACTAAGTAGTGAAGGAATTTAAAGTCTAGGACACTCTTCTTGCACACAACATCAAGAAATTATTCACCTGAAGCATAAGAATGTGTGAAAGGAGATTGAGGATGACCTTAGTTTGAAGAAGAGGCCACCATTTCCACTTCAATTTTTTAATTATTGTTGTAAATGAATTGGTTCACTCTGTCAAGCTCTCTTGAGAAAATTAAGGATTACTAGATGCTCAAAGGCTTGAACTTATAATGTTTGATCAAGAGAGTAATGACAAAATGAATTTCCTTCACATAGATTTTCCATATATCACTCTAAGATATGATCCTTGAATGCATTCATTTGTCATCAATGCAAATAATGGAATTTGGATTTGTTTCTTGTTTTGAGTTGAATGTGCTAGTCAGTTTTGTTAGGTTCATTTGCTTCCCAAAAGGTAATATTTCATTAGCTTTACATGGCTAGTCATCTCGTTTGATACAATATCACTTCTTTGTTCACTAGATTTTTTGCTTTGATGTCGACCTTCTTATGTGTACCTTGACCATGGGACCTTTGGATTATGACACTTGTATGATATCCATTTAGCTTACTCTTTAGATTTATAGCTTCATTTACAATCCTCCCAGATCATGATTTAACATGATTGAGCCACATGGAGCAATCTTAGGCCTGTAGGAACTTGGAAGTTCGGAGCTCTACCGGCTTGTATATTGTAATTATGTATGCCTCAGAGGACTCTAGGTAAATAAATGTAGACATGTGGTTGACCTTATGGAATCAAAAGATCAAAGACTTGGGGCCACAAGACCATTGAACTCTTTACTTTTATTTTATACATTCAAAGTTATGAGTGAATGAAAAGGTGACAAGGGTCACTTGTTCAGAGATTGGAAGCTCAAGATTACTAAATTGTGAATCGTTGGGCTGTATTAATATTTTCAGGGTTTTAATCGATGAAAATATGCCAAGTGTCAAATTCCAGGAACCTTAGAAGTTTGGAACCATTAGACTCTCAAAGATGGGACCTATTAGTCGATTGACAATTCTTGAAAAGTCTTTGTGTTCCTGCATTTGTGAGAATGTACCATGTTGCATGTTTTTGGAGCTCAGGGACTCAAAGGACTTAAATATTCCTTTGAATTTTACTTGATCCACATAATGTCATAATGCCATATGTCAATGTTTTAGAAGTTCATTATCTATGCAAAGACTTAGAAAATTTTGAGAAAACCAAAGTCTCCAAAAGACGCGATAGCACCAATTATTACAAAATGTGAGGCCCAATCATAGGTGATTAACAAGTCCGAGTCAGTAGTCTTGTGATCATGCAAAACATGTAAGAAAACTAGGACAAAAAATATATTAGTGTCATTAGTCAATAAATCCAAGCATCCATTATGAATATAAATTACGAAAATCCAAGGTTAAAAATAACGTAGTGTTTATTCAAGCTTTGATTTTCATGATGTGATTTTATGTAAATTTATACTTGTGGAAATAACCTTAGATTCGTAGACTTCTAAGGTCTATAGATTCCTCCAACTATACGTTTTCAATGATGATGGCTCCCCATTTAAAATTTTAAAATGGAGTGTGTGTGTTAAGGTACAACAATATATTTTCATGTTATTATACATTTGATATGCAAAAAACACAAAATGTTAGTACCATGTAAAAGAACTAAAAAATATGGCAGGACTCATATAATGATGGTAAATATTAAAATATAACATTCCAAGCTATGGTGAATAAATAAAAAATAATAAAAATAGAATTATTTCCAAACAATTTTATTGTTTTTTTTTTGATGATTATGTATCATTAATTGATAAAAAATAATATAACAACTCAAATATTAATTAAAACTCGAAGTATGTGTAATATAATTCCTTTGACCAACACAAATTTATTGTAATTTTAAAAAATTAATTTTATATTATTATTTTTATAAAACAACATTTTATTATTATAAAAAAAATTAACTCTAAAAAATGAAAATAGGACCATAAGATTCAAAATTAAAAAATAAAAGGTTTAGAACTCTTTATAAAAACCGTTATATCTTTATTCCACCTAAAAAATCAATAAAGAAAAAAAATAAAATAATATTTAAATTATTATAATAATTATTAATTATATTTTACACATAAAAATAAAAGCAAATTATGTATTTCAAATAAATGACTTATTTATATATATAAATAAAAGACATTTTCAATTTAAATAATTAATTAATTTATAAATTATTAAAATTTATTTTATATATATATATATAACAAATTATTCGGTATAATTAATAAGAAAAATGTTTAATATAATATTAAATTTAAATTTTAAAAAAAATAAAAAAATGCTATACTATTTTATTATTAAAAGTATATAAATTAAATGAAATATGTAACCAAAGCTCCCTTTGATACCAGATTTTCGGTTAAGACACAAAACAATAAACATCGAATTAAAGGCTTTTTTTTGTTACTCAAACTAAAAAATATTCTAAATAAACCGCACTAAGCTCTGAAGTATAAATTACAAAGAAATAAAGTAAACCACCAACGAAAATCACGGTTCCTAAAGGAGGAACTTCTACATAGTTAGATTAATATCTTTTTGTCCCAACCATTATTTATCTAAGTCTTTTGACAATAATGATGAATTGACATGATTTTTTATAATTGATAAGGACCCCATTAACAATCATATCCAATCTTATTCATGGAAAATTTATTTTATTTTATTTTTTAATTATGTGAATGGTTGAAATGTTAAAGGGTCATTAAATATTATGTCATTTTATTAATAATTTTTATGATAAATCATAGTTTAAATTTATAGAAAAATATTTTTATATTAATATTAGGCATTTTTCCATATTCATTAATATGTTTTTTTAAAAAACATTTATTATAAATAGAATTTATTTATTTATCTTTTAATTTATGTCTTTCTTTCCTTTATATATATATATATATATATATATATATATATATATATATATATATATATATATATATAATCTCTGTTAATTAATAAATTTTTTAATTTTAATATTTTTTATAAATGATAATTCCATAACCTATTTTTTTTTAAATAATAATATTTTAAATTATTTAAATTATCTCAGTAAATCATATTTTTATACATTAAAATTATATTATATGTGTCACAAAATTATTTGAAATTAAAATTTATTCATATTATTTTGATAAACTACTTTTAAAATAAAGAAACTAATTAATTATTTAGTAAGAGTATTAGAATAAAGTTATCTTTAAGAGGTATTTTTTTCATTGATACTAAAGGTCCATTAAATCAAAGTACTTAAATATTATATTGCTTTGAAAAAAAATTCATATAGTTTTTTATAGTGTTAGTTGTAGTAGATAAATAACTTATAATTTTATGTACATAATTCAAAAAACCTTTAAATCTTTTGAAATTGCTATATACTTTGTAATTATTAATTTGATATTAGCCTTGATCATTACTTGTTCATCTATTTTTCTTAGATACTGTTTTAATGTTAAAATAGGATATTCACAAGAATGAAATCAAACTATTGCACATTATATTATCTTAGAACTAATACAAATAACTATGTATCAATTTAATCATCAAAAGTTAATCAAAATAAAAAAAATTAATTTAATATTGTTATTTAAAAAAAATAACTTATTCCTTTAGAAAAAGCATCATAATTAAAAATTTAAAATTTAAAATTTAGAAATAAAAAATGTAAAAGATTTGTAATTTTACATAAAATGCATTGTACATTTTTTTGACCAAAAAATAGTTTTCAAAAATTTAAAAAAAATAAAAATAATCAAATTATTGTAATAATTATTATTCATATCAAATAAATACTTTTAAATTACCAAAAGATACATTTATAAATTAAATTATTTATTTTGTTATAAATGATTAGTTATTAACTCATTATATCAAAATGCTATCAATAAAAATATTATATTTTACACAAACTACTCAATTTAATTGATTGAAAAAAATAAGTAATATAATATTAGATTAAAAATTCTAAAAAATATTATAACTTTACAAATATTTTATATAAGAAATAAATAAAATATGTAATAAAAGCATCCTTTAAATTCAAATAAATTTTTCATGTTCAATTAATCGAATCAAATATTTTTGGCTTCAATATATTTAACAATTTAATTTTAAAGATATGATATTTTTATTAGGAAATATAAAAAATCTTGTTTCATACTTGAGCAAAAGAGCATGTACCCAAATTCTAAATTATAAAAATGGTGTGATAATTTTTTTGGAATTGATCATAATATAACATAAACCAAAACCTATTTTGAATAAAAATATATATATTTGAATTATAAGTTATTTTATTTAAACAAACATTTATGTTTTCCCAAAAATTAAAAGAACCCAAAAAATATATATAATTGTAAAGAAAAAAATAACTTATAATGTTGGTTTTATTATACACACACACCAATGCATGACCCTAATTTAAGCACAAATAGTTTCTCACCAAATCTAACTTGCAACTTATAACATTTTCTCACGCAAAAAAATTCAAATCAACAATGTAATATCAAAGATAGCATTATATGTGTTTGTCTTTGTAAAACACATAAAAAGCATATTCATGAATTAATAACACATCAATCAAATCTCTATATGATTAGTGTACCCTTCAAATTCAATATATTTGTCCATACAACCACCATAAATAATGATAACATTAAATATCTATTTACTTATATTAATATAATATTTATTTATTTTTTATAAAATATATATTATTACATTTTCTAAAAATAATATAAAAATATTATATTATTTTATATAATGATCAACCAATATTTTTTTAAGTCTAAATGTTCACTAAAATTGACGGCTTTGCTAGAAAGTCATGATGATAACAACACAAAGAAAATACTAAAAGTAATACTTTAAAAATACATCTACTCTGAAAACGATAAGTAAGACTTTAGCAAAAATGAAAACATACCCTTGCAAACATTTTGTTTTCTCAAGAAGAAGAAACTACTTTTATAAGTTAGTTATGCATTGACTAAACAAAAAAACATATTACACTCATTAGAAGTAGGAAAATATGAATATATCCATCCTCCAATTTCTATTGTCGAGTAGATTACATAGAAAATTAAGGGTGCAATCCGAATAGTAACACCTATCACTATTATTAAATTTGACGTTATATTTTATACTAAATTTTTTTAAAATAAATATATTTGTTAAATTTTTTTTATTCATTATCATCTCTTTTATATTTGGTATTCTTTACATTATTTATTTATATTTTTTTACCTTCTAACATATTATACTTATCATGATTAAAGGCACAATTTAAAGAGAATAAACACTTTACAAAAACTTTAATTAGCTATTATTTTTCAAATCAAAATTTTCTTTTTTTTAAAATAAGCAACAATAAAATATTTAATTTGAAGAAAAAACAGAAAATAAGAATTTTGTGATATTTTTTCTATTATTTTATTAAACTTAAAATTAGATAATTATAAATAACTTGATCCTAATGTGCCTTATCTTAAATCTATATAATTTAAAACTAATAAATATAATTAATAAAATTCTATTTTCAAGAAATTAGTAATTCAATACCATAAAAGAACATACTATTAAAAAAAAGTGAAACATAACAAATTTTTTATATTATTTAAAAGATAAATTTTACCTCGATTTGATACTAATTCTGAGTGCAAATTGTTCATGTATTCTGTCACAAAAACTTTTGTAATAATTATTTGGATAACTACGTCTAAAAATAATAGAAACATTCCAAGGTTACTTTGATTTGATACTAATTCTGAGTGCAAATTGTTCATGTATTCTGTCACGAAAACTCTTCTAATGATTATTAGGATAACTACGTCTAAAAATAATAGAAACATTCTAAAGTGGAAGACACTCTCCTTTAACTAAGTTAAAATTTGAATATTAAAAAAAAAAAAAAAATTATTTATAATAATTTAAAAACAATCCACAAGAATGTGTTGTTATATTCTTTCATTCATCAACAAATTGTCATGAACACTCCAAAGTAATTGTGAAAAATAATTTAAATGAAATACCAACCACTAAAGCTTCTTCAATCAATAATCTTAAAAAAATTCAAAAATAAATTATCCAATTTTATTTTGTATATAACTTTTTTTATAAACTTGACTCTTTAAATTAATATAAATAAAAAAATTTAAAATTAAATAATTATAAAAATAATCTAATAAAAATAATTACTTTTTAAAATAATTTTTTAAAATAAAATATATTATTTATTAGTTTAAAAAATCATTTTGGTTCAAAGAAATTAAAAACAGGACGGTGGTTCGAGCCCTGCTCTCCGTTCAGTACTTCCCAAATTTTAAAATACCGATAATAAAAATAAAAATAAAAATGATATAAAGGATTTATAGAACGCAATCCAAAATTTATTACAAAACTAATCAATAGAAAAAATAAAAAATAAAAAATTGCTGTCGTTTAGGGTATGCCGCAGTGCATGCTGTTTGATGATAACACCAACAATTGACCATAGAATCATATAAATAAACCATTGTATTGCATAAGGGTAAGTTGTGGTCAAGGAATCTTAAGAGCTCCTATTTGTTTATATCGAAACTCATTTTTGGAAAAAATTGGGTGATTATCAACTTTAACTTCGATCACAAATATAATGAAATTTTTAATTCGGATATGTATAGGCATGTACCTATTTCGAACAAGGATAAGTTGTGGTTAAGGAATCTGAAGAGTTTTTATTTGTTTATATTGAAACCCTTCAACAGAAGTGTGCAGGGATTTGGAAAAAATTGGGCGATTATCAACTTTGACTATAATGACAAATTTAATGAAAATTTTATTTTGGATATGCATAGGCATGCACCTATTTTGAACATCACTTCTTGTATTATTATTAATTATTCATGATCCATAGTTATTTTGAAAATTCTCAAAGAAGAACAACAATGAATTTGAAAAATATCAAGATAAATAAATTATCAATAAGTTAAGATTTTGAAACAATACACAGAATTGATTTGTATTGAATAACATTACAAACTTAAACTATGTTTAAATAAGTCTCAATATGGGATTTAGAGTTGACATGTAAAAAATTGAAAAAACTAAAATCTAAAAAAAAAAAAAAACATCTATTTTTAGCAACCGCTATTTATAGTAAGTTTCCCATGTAAGTGCATAAGGATCTAAAAATATCTCGAATTACTCTAAACACTATAATTAACCTATTGGATGAAATTCAACTGAAGTTGATGTACAGTTCTAAAAATATAAAATTTATAAAAATAAAAATTTCTTGAAAAAATTATTAAACATTAATTTCAGACCCTCAAATGATCATGTATGGCCTTCAAAAAATATCGAAATCAACTCTAAATGAATAAAGCGGCTTAAGACAGTATCAAAATTTTTGAAACGATCATTTTAACATGTAAAAGAGCTCAAACAAAACTACGAGTCAAAAATTATGGCCTCTGAAAGATCGACCTATTTTTTCTCCATAAAAAAGAAACCATATAACTTACAAAGCAAGTGACTCAATCTTCAATGGTCGCCTTCCCTAAATTTATAGACTAGAGTTTCTCATTGACTTTCATAAGTGAAAGGGGCAAAATATTATTAAGGAATTTTAAGGGGAAAAAACACATTGATTTTTATAAAAATGATTTTTTTCTAAGCAATGAAATTTAAACAAAAATAGTATATATATTATTTGTATGTATATGGAAATATTAATTAATTTAAATTTATTGGATAATTTCTAATTGTAATTTTATCACATATTTACTTACAAAACCCTTTTTAATGAGAAAATAACTCTTTGGAAAGAATTAAGTGATGACCTTATAGCCTTATTTAAATGCTAATGAGGAAAAAATGTATGGATTAAAAAAAATTGATATCAATGTCAGTAAAAAAGTCAAGACAAACAAAATAGTTTTACTGCATTCATGCAGAGATATTGATTCAAACTTAACTTATCTGAAAATAGTTATACACCCAATTTCTTTCTCATAAATATATAGTTATAAAATAACTACAATGTTTCAAACTCACAACCCATTTTGACATAATTTCTTAGAAGCATCATGTGTGTGTGTGTGTGTGTAAACACACACACACACACACACACACACACACACACACACACACACACACAGATAATGATTTCATTTTGTCAAAGAACATAGCACTATTAAAAAAATGAAGTCATAACTAATTATATATGTCATTCAAAGGATAAATCTTACCTTCCAATGATAACATAGAGCTGATAAAAGAACAAAATCACAACCCCATAAACCTACACAAAATTTTATGAGAAGAAGAAATATATTGATTAAAATAATTTCATATTAGTGCCATAAAAAAAATGTTCTCATCAGATTCATGTAGACATTAATTTAAGCATAGCTTACCTGACAATGACCAATCTCTAGGTTATACATATTAAGCTATGAAAAAAATACAATATTTCAATCCCACAACCTATTTTCACATAAACCCTAAGAAGAGCAAAGAACCATTCATAAGCTATGATTACAAGAAACTAATGATTTCATTCCATAAAATAACATAACACTATAAAAAAATGAATTCACACCAAATTATTTATGTTATTTAGAAGACATATTTTAATTTATGATGGTGACATAAGACTCTTACAAAAAATGAATTCACAACCCCACAGAACTATATAGAAGTTTATGAGAAGAACAAACATGTTTATTTAAAAAATTGTGATTGATGTCAATAATAAAACTAAAACAAACAAAATATTATCACGACATTCATGCAGAGACATTTATTCAAGCATAACTCACATGACAATGACCACATGCCGAATAGATGGTCTATGCCCATCACTCTATCAAAACAACATAATGTTTTGATCCCAAAACCTATTTTTAGGTAAACCACAAAAATAATAATAAACCATTAACATACATCTATATAATAAGCCAATGATCATGTTGTTAAACAAGTACCTCTTTATAATCACAGCATAGGCTTCGAGCCCTGTATAACAGCTTACATCATGAAGTCAATTATTAATTAAAAATTGACATCAATGTCACCAAAATAAATGAGAGAAATAAAATATGCTCACCACATTCACACATAAACATTGATTCGAGTTGAACTGACTTCACAATAACTGCATGTTGAATCTCTTACTTTTCTGCACTGAGTTATCTAAATAAATTGTCAAACTTGCTCTTAGAGATAATGAACTCATATATAGATTAGATTTTTTGAATATTCCATTAATGATCGTATTCATTTGGATTTATAACACATCAAATGAACCTTTCCATCCTTGCATGTTAAAATCTAACCAAAAAATAAATGGCATCATATGCATCAAATAACTAATTGCACAACATACTTTTTAGTGCATGAAAAGGTATCTCTACCATTGCTTGGATTTATCTTCCGCTCACCATTCTGTAATTACTATCTAATTGCTTAGAAGCCAATGCATCTCATCAATATATATCCAAACTTGAGATGAAGATCGACCATCCTACTCCACACATTGACGATAAAAAATGTGATCATATTCATCCTCCAACTTTAAATAAAAACCATTGATCATATACAAAATAAAAACTTATTTTAAAAAGTGAAGCCTACCAACATAAATATGTCACTTCTAATTTTTAACTTTCTTAAACTTCTATCAAAAGAAAAATTATAAACCTACAACCACCAAAACAAAAGATAGTAAATAATTAAATAAATAAATGCAAATAAATTTAATTTAATCCTTAATGCTACCTTCTTAAACAATAAATTAATCCCCTACTAGTTACTAATTTACCATAAGTTTCACGAGGTTGTATCATACCTACACTCGAGGACAAAATTTGATAGTCGTGTCTTTGTAATTTTGTTTTATAATTTTAAATTATTATTTTTATATATATCTTCTTAAAATCATTTTTTTATATCTATAAATAAAATCATAATATTTTGGATAAACTGTATTAAGGTAAGATATAATTTTAGAAAGTATAACTTTATCTTCTAATATGTTTTTATTCTATTATAAATGATATTGAATAAATAATCAACAAATAATTTTATGACAATTGAAATTAACAGTCAAATTGACTCAAAGGCACACTAGTTATCACTATCTTCTTCGAACCAATCTACACAGAATTCTAACATTGATTATAAATTTTATTCGAACATTGAATCAAATTTTTATTGCGATTAAAATCTTTATCTACCTTTACTGCTACTTCATAAAATTTGCAACGGATCAAACGATATTACTTTCTCAACATAATAAAAAGTTACCACAAGATTTGAATATATAAAGCCCGTCTCTAAAAAAATCAGAAATCATCTATCCGTAATAAATTAATATATTTAATAGAGCAACCGTGTGCGTCGCAAAAATTTAACAGTAGCTTTAGAATTTTTCACCGTGTTTATTGAAATCGGAATATTATTTTGAAGTTATAATAAATTTTTGAAAAATTGCAAAATTTTTATTATATTTTTTGTTTGCTGGTGAGCAACTTATATTTTTTCCTGGGAGGTTACAGGTTTGAAACCTGCAAAAGTAGGATTTATATATATAACTAGATACCTGTTGCATGTTTATGTTAGCTTTTGCTATTTCCCTCTCTTTTCTCAATTTACCAGCATAAAATTGTTTTTAATTTTTAAAATAAACATATTACTTAAATTTATCACTACAATTTTTTTTAAGATATATGTATATGGATGAATATAATCCTAAAGGATTTTATTTATAAATATAAAAATACAAAGCAAAATGAAAATAATTAATGATTGCATATTCAAGAGTGATTTGCTGTTTTAAAGATTATTGAAAACTACTAGAGAAAGAAAAAAAGAAAGAAAGAAAAAAAAAAAAAAAACACATTAAAACAAATTTACTGTTTCCATAAAATTTTACTTCTTAAATCTAAGAAATTTGAGTTAATACTGTTTAAAGTAATGGTTTATTATGCCATCAGGCACAGTACAAACCTCCAAAATATTCTGGACAAGGCTACGTTCAGTCCCTGTTCGGTATCTGTGACTTTGACAGAATGGATTTCATCCTATTTATAGTGTCGGTAGCTTACATACATAACATATTGTAATCACCGGTTTGTAATAAACTAATATTTTAAAGTAGACATGGCGATATTTATGTAATTCCATTGTTCCTGAAAGGAGGGGAGGAAAAAAAGGAAAAAGATAAAGATAAATCAAAAAATAATAATTTATTGTGGAATATATTGCATATGAATTTTTAGATTTATTTTCTAAAAATTAATATACAGTTTATTTTCATAAATCTCATGTTAAAATAATTTATTACTTAAAACACAAGAAAACATGTTACAAACAGTAAAATTCGAAGCCTGGTTGAATCCGTTGAACAAGTTACAAGTAGAGCACGTACCGAATCCGGCGCGCTATGCCCTATTAATGTTGGTGCACCGCCTGCAGGCAAGTTACGGTTCAAAGTTGAAATTCAGCCGGACAACATCACAGCATAAACTTGAAAACTCTAGTGCCTTGCGCATTAATGAAAAGATTGTCCCTGCAAAGTAATGACAGTGGACTATATTGTAAAACAAAACAATACAAGTATTACATTAGCATGGAAGCCTGTAATAACACGTGTTAGCAGCTACTCATCATAAAGCACTTGAGCGAATGAAGCAGGTAAGTTGAGTTGAGTGAGTCGCAGAGTCCCCCCAAACACTTCTGTGAAGTAAATTGAAGATCGACCCTTTTCACTGAAGTGTTTGGGGGAAACTCTACGCCTCCTCAACAGCAATGCAAGAGAATCCAATTGTGTAGTACATGGAATTGCAAGGTGCAAACCCATTTATATAGCAACAAAAGTTGCTTCAGTTGAAAAAAGTTTTGATATTTTAGTCATGCCGACTTTATATTGTGCGGCCCAGATATGATTGCAGAGCAGCCAAGCAAGAATATTCGGAAAATGGAATCCAACCAAGGTTAGTGACAATACGTTTACTGTTTTCGAAAGGCCAGCAATGTACGGGGATAAGGGTCAAGCCGTGCAATATAATCCCGACGGCGTCGTGAATTATTGAAAGGTATGGTGCAGATATATATGCACGTTGTGGGCTCATCACTCGCATATCCGATCCGCCTACAAGAGTCTCGATCCGTTTTTTAACAAACAATTAATTAACATATATGTAACAGGTTCGTTCATTCGCAACTGTTGGCACCGTTTCAGAATGCACAATTCAATAATATGGGCTTTAGTATTGTATATTGTCAAACCATCCACCAACATACATGTTTAAAGGAGAGAAAAAAAAAAGAGGCGAATTACAGTATTTCTTTTAAATTGCAGCCTGCTTTTTGTTTAATAAAGATTAGTTATTTTCCAAATCCATTTCAAGATATGATCACTTTAAATTGGCAAGTTAGAAGACGGTGAGCTTTCGGACTGTAATCGATCGGATGGTGTGAAAAGAGATGATTCTGGTCAAAAGAACCCGTGGCCGTATGATGTCGTACGGAATGGAATTTAAAAAGATAATAAATATATCATACGGAATGGATATTATTAGAAAAAAAAGCAAGCCATCTACTATCCATCTTTACGTGATTCATTGCTTTCCAAATCCCGCGGGTCCCTGCGAGATTTCTGTATTATTATAAAAGATTGAGAGGGACTAGAATAAATATCTAGAGTTTTGATGGAAAACTTATCCCATTCCATAACAACCTAAATTTGACAACCACAATCAAACACGAGGTGGATAGGCTTACAAACTAATCAGTTTGAAAGAGATTTAAACCACCTCCCTCAGTGTTGCCTCTCTTCTTCCTTATCAGAAAGAAATTAATTAATTAATATAAAAATTAATATACCGTCTTAAATAAATTTATCTAAAATAGATTGAAGTATTTTGGAGAAATATATATTTATGTATATATATATATATATATAAATATATATAACCATATTTTTAGATATTATTTTTAATTTTATAATATGAAAATGTTTGTCCAATCAAATATATAAATTAAATGGAAAGTAATTTTTTTGAAAAAAATTGTTATATATATATATATATATATATATATATATATATATATATATATATAATTATATTAGTTGTATTATTTTTTATTTTATAATATTAATTATCAAATTTTTAAAAGTTGACACACTCAAATCATGACAATCTCTCGAATATCATTATAGGAACACCTATCGATATAACAAATAGACAAAAATAAAAAAATAAAAGAAAATAAAATAAATAAATAATATTTTAATAATATTAAACAGATTGAACTCCTCTTTAAAAAGATAATAAATATATAAAAAATATATGTGTATATGTTTTTCATAAAGAAATGTTTGAAGATATTAATATTGCATTGATAAAACTTCAATTTTAATAATTATATATTATAAATAAATATTAAGTTAAATATGTTTTATAATTCTTAATGCTATGAATTGTTTTTTAGGAAGAGATAATTTTGATGTAATAAATGATAAATTTACATTTTTTTAAGGAAATAAACATTTTAAAGAAATATTCAATCAATATTAACAATAATAAAAATATGAGGTGATTCAATTTTATGTTATTTTCTTACTTTATAGAAATGGACTATTTTTAAAGTTGTCTAATGAAAATGGTAGGGATATATGGAGGCCATGTATTGACTTTATTTTTTATATTGTTATTAATGTTAAACTTAGTCACTCAATGTTTTATATATCTATTTTTATTTTTTTAAATATTAATTTATATTATTTATGTAATATAAATTATAATATTATTTTTTTGACATAGATATATTTGATTACCTTTTGTAATGGATTGAATTGAGACATGTTTTGGATTTTTTTAATCTTACAAAAGATCAATATAGTTGTTGAATGTGACTGATAAAATTTAGCATTTTAAAGTGATTTACATTAGGAATACAATTTTTAATTTATCCAATCTCATTATTTATGAGCTTTTCTGATATTTATAATACACTGGTGAGTTTTTTCACACTGAAACATTCAATTTTCGTGTTAAGAAAGAGTTGACATTTTTTTGTTGTAATGATCAACAACCAACTATTCATTATTTTGATAATATTGTGCCATTATTTTGTTTCTTTAACTAAATCTAGTGGTGCTATGCATTTTTATGATAACATGCGACCTAACAAAATTAAAGTTGTATGTTTTATGTAAATTTGTGTGTTGGCCACAGGGAATCATTTTGAGGTGTCTTGCAACATTTGGAGGCTAATAAATTTACATACATAGTGGAAATGAAATGCCATTTAAAAAATTCCCTAAAAATTATAGAGGAATCAAAATATGAAATGAAATTTTAGTTTTTGTGTGTATTTCTTGTCACTTATTACTCTAATCCACAACTTATCAGTTTCAATGTTTCAACAAAGGAAACCACTTGTTGGATTGTAACGAAGTTTGATAAAATCCAAACTCACATGGAACCATTTTTTATCTTGAAACTAATGTTATCTGGTGTAGTTGATTCCATTGACATATTTGAGTTTTTATTATTCCTTTAGACCACTTCCCACCTTTCCAAATTGAAAAACATGCACAAAAACTAACCTAGTTTATTGGGTGATACAATATGGATTGATAATCTAAGACACTACTTTATTAAATACCTCAAGAAATAATTTTTTTCCATAGTGGTTAAAAAATTTACTTGGATTTTAGCACCATCCTTTCGACTTGATGAATAAAGTATCAACATTCCATTCAACCATGGGAGGTACATTCAAATCTTTCCATGCAATCACATTTTCATTATATAGCCACATGTTAGATCACTAAAGACATTCCTCCATCAACAAACCCACTTTATCATTTTACATCCTCTTGTGGTCTTTATTATACCACTATTTTCCAACCTTTACTAAATTTCCTCTACATCATTTGCACATACTCTTTTCTTCAACGAGTAAAACTCATCCAATTATTATTTCTTCTTGGATTTATTTTGGAAGAATTCAACATCTCCTTGGGCATCAACATGAATTCTCATAAGCCCCATTTATATCTATAGGACAGTGTTCATGTCATCCTATTCTATTTCCCTTGTAAAAATCTCAAACTCAACCATGTATATTATAATAGCATAATTTTATGTGTTTATGTCTTCATTATGACCTCAAATATCCCATCCATTTCCCCTTGAAACATTGCCCCTTCTAGCCTCTATTCATATTCTTAATAATTCCCTACAACCACACCATAGTATATAATTTTATTAAATGATAACACCATTAGACACTCATTATCTTCTTCCCCAATACTTTTGTGGGTTTCTCCCACATGTACAACACTACACATTTTCAATCTCTTCTTTAGCTATTGTACCTTCCCCATTTCATGCACTAAAATCAACATTAAGGAAGTAAATATCCCCTTGATCACCCTAATCTCTTCTTCATAGAAGGTACAGTCTTCTAATTCTTATTTATCATACACGTGGTATTTATTAACTAAGATATCAATTTCCATATCCACCTTGATCAAATCTCCTCAACTTCTTCTAATGCTTCCTTGAAATCCACATCATGTGATTTTACATCCTGATTCCTCGTTAGGTTTCATTTTAGTGGGCCATATAAAAAAATACATAGAGGTCTTGAGGTGAATTAGATTTGAAATGGTGGTGAATCAGTTTAGAAGGCATATCATTGCATAGGTGAATCATAAAATGCCACATGGTGAATGATGTGAGTGAATTTTGATACTATGCCGATGGACACCTACATAATAGAACTAAATGCTAGCATGATGTGGGTGGATGCCAGTATTATATAGGAAAACATTGGGATGGTGTAGGTAGATGCCAATACCATGTAGATGGATGTCTATGTAATGTAGATAAATGCTTGCAACATGTTAGTGGACATCAAATGCCACATCATGGTGTTAGTGCTTGTCCACACCATGTGTTGGTGTTCATACAAATCATGCATTGGAATTTTATGCATGGTGTTGGCATTCATCCACATCATTTTCGTGAATGTCAACATGATATGGGTGGATGTCAACACTACGCAAAAAAATTTTAACATTGTATGCTCACCATGTGGCTCTATGAATATTATAAGTTTAAGGGAAGAGTATTTATATTGTCTATCCCCAATGAGAGTGTGCTTGGGCATGCATGTGGGATAATTATTTACCATACTCATGCATGTGGGAGGCTACACTGTGAATCTAAGAGTGAAGTTGAAGTTGATGTCTACCCATAGTCTGTGTGTGGGTACCAACACTCTAGAGGTGGATGTCCATAGACCATCAACATCCACTAATAGACTATGGATAGACACTGAAATTATGTGGGAATCTACCCATAGATTGATTTTCATTCATAGGCTGTAAGAGAACATTATGTGGGTGTTCACCTGCAGACTATCGATGTCTACCCTTAGTCTATTGATGGATTCCCTCATAATACTAGAATCTATCAACAAGTAGTCTACCAACATTTTCTTGCATATTAATGACATCTACCCACCTACAGTCTATTTGTACCCACCCACAGTCTTCTTGCATTTGTCTATTACCTGTATCCACCAGTAGACTACCGTCATTTACCTATAGATTATTAGTGTCTACCAGTAAATTATTGGCATCTACTTGGAAACTATCAGAATCACCTCATAAATTGTTGACATAGACTAGTAGACGGTCATGTCTACCCACAAATGACCTATTGTCATCCCTCCATAGCCTGCTGGAAACTATAAAAAATACTAAGAAATTATATTGTAAATTAATTGTTGCATACCTTGATGGAATGTTTTGATTCTTGAAGCCCTCCTAAAACCTAAAATACAAACCACCAAAAAGTTCCTAAAGTCACCTAACGATATATGGCAACTTCCTTAGGATTGGCTTTTAAGGTGCCAGTGAAGTACATTTATATAAACAAATTTATATTCAAATGTAGGCAAACCTCTCCTTGAAATTACCTTTGACCCCAAATATTTAAGTGATCTCGCACTATTGGCCACTCCACAAAACATTCCAAATGCCAACTTTGAAAAATAAAATATTTATAGACTAACAAAGATTCATCACTAGAAAAAACATGTTCCTTACTAGTCAAATTTGTTAGATTATTCATGGATAACTATAGTTGATAAATTTAAATTTGGCTAATTTTAACTAAGCTATGAGATATAAGTTGATATAGGGCAGTAGGATATCACTAATGTTACATGATTACCCTACTATGACTTACTTGTAAGTTAATCTTTACTTTATGATCATGTTAATTTATCATTTTAGCTATATTTTATTATGAATATATATATATATATATATATATATATGTATATATATAATATATATATATATATATATATACATATATATATATATATATATATATATATATATACATATATATATATATATATACATATATATATATATATATATATATATATATATATATATATATATATATATATATATATATACATATATATATATATGTGTGTGTGTGTGTGTGTGTGTGTGTGTGTGTGTGTGTGTGTGTGTGTGTGTGTGTGTGTGTGTGTGTGTGTGTATATGTATATATATATATGTATATATATATATATATGTATATGTATATATATATATATATATGTATATATATATATATATGTATATATATATATGTATATATATATATATATATATATATATATATATATATATATATATATCATGAGTGTTATGGTTTGACTATCTATTCTTTTATGAGGTTGACATGGGATATTTAATCCCTCAAACCATGTTAGAGGGAGAGCATCATCAAAGAAGGTGATGTAGATGGAGATGTCAGGTCGATAGAGAGCTAGTCAAAACCCTGCACACACCACATAAATAGTACATAGTAAATTCATAGTTGATTTGTTAGCATTAACATTTTTTTGATGATTGATTAATTTAAATA
This sequence comes from Torreya grandis, assembly GCA_037957365.1. NCBI lineage: Eukaryota > Viridiplantae > Streptophyta > Pinopsida > Cupressales > Taxaceae > Torreya > Torreya grandis. The sequence goes on from JARHVA010001567.1 coordinate 2,361,257, forward strand.
ATTGATTAATCATGTTGGTTGTGTGTATGTCATGTTATTTTGTTTTAGACTAGAAATGCATTCAATAACATAGATATATCAAAATAAGCATAGTGATGTTTTGGTATTCATGTTGATGATTAGCTTAATTAATATAAATGGGTCTACATTAGTCATATTATCTTTAAATTATTAGTATTAATTATCTATAATAGATAATTACTTATTATTAAATTATTTGAAAATACTAAAACAAGAGATAAAACGTATTAAAGCAAGAATGAAATTAGAAGAATCTATGAAGAAGGAAAAATATATTAAAACAAAAGAGAAATAGAAAGTTTGAAACTAGTAAAATTTAAATAAAGAATAATTCATAAAAAGAAAGGTAAGGACAAAATCAAAAAAAAATTTAGAAGAAAAATATGCTTTCTTAGAAAAAAGGGAAGGTAATGAAGTAAAGGAAAATGTTGCATGAAAGGAGAGATGTATGAAGAGGAAAAGAGAGTGATGAATTTTTCCTTGTAAAATAAATAGGGTGTAACTCAGAGGATAATAGGGAGAATGAACTCAAGGAGAGGAACAATAAACTTCTTCCCTTAGGTAGGTGATGGATTATTGTTCTATTTATCCATGCTCAATATTATAACATGTAGGAAAAGATTAGAACATAAAATAAATTATCTATAGGTATATATAGAGCTAAACAACTTTCATAAGTTAAATATATAAAGAGGCTTCATGCTGGGTTAATAAGGATAATTTTGTACATCAAATAATTTTTTTCCAATTATAGAATCAAATTAACAATTTATAAGGTGTAGACATAGTTCAAGAATAAATTAAATGCTCTGAGTGGCATGTTCAACTACACAGAAGTGATGCTTGATAGACTGAATAATGATGCTTTAAGAAAAGGAATTATAAGTGACAATATTTGAACCTTTTCACTATGAACGGAGGCTATTGTAGCAAGGGAAAACATCATAAAAGTAATTATATGCCAAATTAGATGTATTATTAAGTGAATGTAAGGCTTACACTTCTGAGATACTCTAGGACCTAATGAATGTGATCTTACAATCAAATTTAATACACCACGGTAATACACCGCTTAATTTATGAATATGATCAAGTGTACTTGCTTAAATCCATTCATATTAGATTTCCTGGTGATTTAGAAGCTATTTGCAATTTATGTATAATTTGTATAATATTAATAATACAGATAATCTTATAAAGATCCTATGATCTAGCTCTATTTTCCTAGTAATTTATAAGCTATTAATAATCCATTTCAAACACTATGATGGTTTCCTAAAATGATATAGGGTATTCAATGATGTGATCTGGATATTATAGCCTTAATTTGTGATCTTGATGTTATAAATTATTTCCCTGATCTAGATATTATCTCATGAAATGTTTAGAGTCTAGATATATTTTGGTATGTCAATATGTTTTGAATACCTGTTTATTGAAATAACTATTTCATTACTTAAATCTTTGCACCATCCTTTTAGCTTTTGAACAAAAGGAAACATCTTTTTGATCTTGAACATCTTATTCATGCAACCATTGCACAATTTTTGCAATCATATTTATATCCTAAAAATTATAAATCTTATTAAACATTCCACACCTATCATGGTAGGGGAACTCTCTTGATCACATAAGTGATATTGATTAAACTCTTTAGCCATGACTTGTGTCTTAACTGTTATAAGCATCACCTTATAAATAGCATCTAAAACAAAGTTGTAGCAATTTATTATTAGTATTTGCTAGTTATTCCTCTTGTCTACCTAATTAAATTTATCACTGATATATGTTATAATTCATTATAAATTTAAAGATAGACATATGTTAATGAATTTTTAAAAAATGGCTCAAACTTATTAAAAAAATTGACTTGTGTTGGGCGTATGATGAAGTTTAATATTGTATTGTTGGCAGTATTTTAGCTATTTTGTGAAGGTTGAATTTTGTTATTATTTTAATGATAAAATAATAAGGTTAAACTTTATCCCTATCTATATTTACTAGAAATAAAGATAGAAGATAAAATAATTAGTCAGCATAAGAGGTTATGTTATGAATACCTTTTTGTACCCTTGTTGGTTATGTTTGATACCAGGTGTTATATTTTCTCACAGTTATGATTTAGATTAGGAATTATAATACAATATTTTCCCTTCATTTTTGATCACGTGTTATGAAGGAAATTGGTACCTTTTGACTGAGATTGAGGAAGCATAAAAATTAAGATATATTGGGTTTTCTTTATGTTATTATAACATGAGTTAAAAATAGTGTTTATTATTTAACTATACTTTGAGTATAAGAGATATCTAGCAATGATATACATGTGATCAAAATGAACTTAATGTATTTAAAATTCCTTAATCTATAATTAATTCATTATACTATAAATGATCCATTAAAGCTATGTATCATGTTACCTAAGCCTTATCGCTTTGTTGATCTAGCTATAAAACCATCTTTCATAAGTATACTTACATTGCTAGCTAATGTAACTCTCAACGCATTGTTAACTGTTGACCTAGAAGATGGTTAATCATGAGATCATTGAATTAATGGTTAGTACCATTTTAGAATATATGTAATGTAAATGACTAGTATATCATAGCCTAAACCATGAATTCTTGTTGGAAATTAATGGATGGTTATATGGAGTCATAGGATTTCCATGAAATGATAGTTTTGAAACTGTACCAAATAAGTCCTAGGCTCCTAACTTAGCATTTAATAGTAGATGCCTATTTATAACTTGGCATGAATCTTCATTATCTAGGAATAAGTACATGATTTGAGATCCTCGATTAGATTTATGAATGCCTTTAGGAAGCTCTTGTTTTAAATTATAAATGAGTAGTGGTTCAATATTTGCATAGATTTGAGAATAACTAGTAGTGGTGCATAATATACAAGTAATCGTACATAGGGATTGTGATTATAGTCTATAATATGGTTTGTGTAAGTCATTAAATTCTCATAAACTAGAAACTATAACCACTTATAATAGTCTCCTCAAAAAGTGGAATGAGATGTTCAAATGAAAATTATAATGTGTTATGAGTTCTTTGTTTCTCTGTAAATGTTTGACTGGTTGTTAGTTATATGCATCTAGCATTGAATACTTGTGCATAATAAATGTTATGAGGATGTTTATATGTCTAAATGTTTAGTTGTATTTATTAAATATTAGTGCATCATGGTTCTTGTATATATGTTATATTTACTTGAATATTAGTATGCAGTTTAGACTTAGGGTATACTCCAGTGGTATAGCCATGTAATTGATTAATTATTATGTATGTGTGTCGCTTGATTCTTGAAATAGTAAGTTTAGATTTATGTTATTATGTAGTTGTGGACCTATGATAGTATGAGATATAAAGTTCTATAATATACATGTATGTTATACCAGATAATACATACTATAATTGTTATGGCTAGACTCATATCTACATTTGATTGATTTTATGTATGCATGCATACAACATTGGGAGTTTAATGAAAACCATGATAGTATATTATTATGTTCCATGGGAACTATGATTTGCTTCATTATACCTATTTTCTTGAATATAAGATGTGTTTATGTGTAGTTATGACTATTTTACTATGAATGATTGTGAAAAACTAGTAGTTATGTCTTAAAATATTAGATTACAATAATATGGATTATCATAGGAGTAATATGTTTTGAAACTAATTGTAGTAGTGAAAATATATAGTTAAATTTATATTTACCTAGATGTTATAAACTTGAGTCATTATTTCTTGTATGAGATATTAAATAATGTAAGATTCATTTATACATTTGATGGAATAAATGTGTGCTTTGGTTACTCCTATGATTAGCATGTGGTATGATTGTGTTTTTAGTAGGATGTAAATTAAATGAATCTTGTGGTTGAATTGTATTTGAATAATATACATTGCTAATTTGGAGTAAGGAGTGAGATGGACTTCAATGGCTTACTAGTATTACAATGACAGATGAAAGCAGTTTGATCAAGTGGTGTGTATGAATTTGATTGATATAGATCATTGTTATTTATTATCTGTAAATATTTGGGACAAAGTATGTTAAGTGATAAATTATCATTTCATAAGTTTTATTTACATGTTTATGTGATATCTTGAAATAGAATAGTTTTCTATGATACACTGCATGTTTAGTTAAAAATCATACAACACATGGGTACTTGCTCTATGTTCACCAATGTGAACATAGTAACATAAATTATTGCACTTTTATTTTTTATTAGTATTGATTTAATGCAAAACCATGTTACTCCATGATTGGAGTTTTGAGACTTGGTATATCCTCCAGTATGGCTCGGTGACTTTCATGAAATGTGTGTAGTACAGTGAGTGTGCATCCTTAGGAGAACTTGTACCCTCTTAAAATTACTATATGATTGTATTATCAAGTGTCCCTATGGTGATGGTTTTATACAAGGTTTGGATAGGCGAGCATGTAACATAGTTCATGAGTTATGAACAAGATATTTCTACCATAGTTTGATCACTTAGATCGAATAACTCGATATGATTACATCCTTCTTAGTAAACAAGTCACCTTTGTCATTTGTGTTGTGACTATTTTATAATATTGAGATGCTTATCACTTTTATATATATTTGATTTAGTTTTGTGTCTTATATTTATAAATCCTAGGAGTTGAAATTTTAATAAGACCATTTTTAGTTGGTACTACCTAGTGTAGTGGAACTTTTTTCTAGTAGAGTGTTGATGTCTTCGTTGAGAATTTCTATGTGTTAGAATTTTGTTTAAATATTAACACCCTTAAGTTATGTGTAAAAGTGTCATCAATCTTAGTTAGTTTAGAGGTGGGTTTTTATTATCTTATTCTCTTTGACATCATTATAAGATGCTAAGAAGATTCTTATTTTCATGATGTTAAAAATTATTTCTGAAATGTTGTTTTGGATCATATTACCTTGAGTTTGTGGGATAATTTATTCTAATTTGTGTTGAGATAGAATTTTTAGTATTGGATGGATTGATACATCCTATGTTTGTGGGACAATGTCTTCTACTTATTGTTGAGATAGAAGTTTTAGTATTGGATGTATTGATACATATTGTGGTTAGTAATTTATTTATCTCAGTTATGGTAATAGATTGTGATACGATAATTAAAAATTTGGTAAGTATGTAGTGAATTTGGAAACTTGGGTCATAGTGATTTCTTTTTACCTTGTGTGGTTATTTAATAACTTTGTTTTTGAGATGATAGTTCTTTACTTTTCATTATGACTCTTTAGATTCACCGCTTTATCTAACTTGTGGTTTTAGACAATGTGGAATGACAAACGTTGAATCAGATATTAGATTATAGATTAATAATTATAAGTTGATTATAATTAGAATGATATTATACACCATTGATTATTTTGATATTATTCTCTTTTGTTTTATTCATGTTTTTTTGAAGATATATTTTTATACCTTTCACCAGAAGCAAGTGGGGTATAGGAGGGGTAGAACATCTTATCAATCTAGGGGTTGAGATAAAATTTTAATTTGTTGCCTTATATCTAAGAAATCAAGGAAATATGTCTCATTTATTCCTTTCTAAGGTTTCAAGGATGGTGTGATCCTTGGCCTTTATATGTTATGTTCAACATTATTTCCTCTTAACCATGAATATAACACTATAGTTTATGTTTTGAATATGATACTATTTATATTTGGCTATTGGAAACTTAATACATTAATATGACTCTTGAATCTATTATCTAAAAGATACCACCTTCTAGCGATTCCTAGTCAAATAAATAATGCACTTGTAAATGATCAACAACAAACTATTCATTATTTTAATAATTTTGCACCATTATTTTATTATTTTAAATAAAACTAGTGGTGTTATGTATTTTTGTGATAACATGTTACCTAACAAAATTAAATCTCTAGGTTTTATGTAAATTTGTGTCCTAGACATAGGGAATCATTTTGAGATGTCCTACAACTTTTGGAGGCTAATAATTTCACATACATACTGGAAATGAGATTTCATTTTTCAAAATTCCATAAAAATTATAGAGGAATCAAAATATGAAATGAAATTCTCATTTTTGTGTGTATCTATTGTCATTTATTACTCTAATCCACAACCTTCTAGTTTCAAAGTTTCAACAGAGGAAACCACTTCTTAGATTGTAATGAAGTTTGAGAAAATACAAATTCACACGGAACCATTTTATTTATTTAAATTGATGTTATCTAGTGTAGTTTATTCCATTAACATATTTTAGTTTTTATTATTCATTTGGACCACATCCCACCTTTCCAAAGTGAAAAAACATGCACAAAAACTAACCTATTTTATGGGTGATACAATATGGATTGATAATCTAAGACACTACTTTATTAAATACCTCAGTAAATAATTTTTTTCCACAGTGGTAAATAAATTGACTTGGATTTTAGCACCATCATTTTGACTTGATACGTAAAGTAACTACATTCCATTCAACCATGTGAGGTATAGTTAAATCTTTCCATACAAACACATTTTCATTAAATAGCCACATCTTAGACCACTAAAGGTGACAGTCCATAAATAAACCCACTTTATCATTTTGAATCCTCTTGTGGTCTTTGTTCCACCACTATTTTTCCACCTTCACTAAATTTTTTCTACATCATTTTAACATACTCTTTTCTTCCAGGAGTAAAACTCATCCAGTTATTATTTCTTCATGGATTTATTTTTGAAGAATGAAACACCTCCTTGGGCATCAACATGAATTATCATAAGCCCAATTTATATCTGTAGGTCAGTACTCATGTCATCCTATTCTATTTACCTTTTCAAAATAACAAAAAAATCTACCACCTATATTATAATAGCATATTTTTACATGTTTTATGTATTCATTATGACCTAAAAGATCCCATCCATTTCCCCTTCCAACCTCTATTCATATTCTTCATAATTACCCATAACCACACCATATTCTACAATTTTATTAGATGACAACACCATTAAACACTCATTATATTCTTCACCACTGCTTATGTGAGTTTCTCCCCAATGTGCAACACTACACACTTTGAATGTCTTCTTCAACTATTGTACCTTCCCCATTTCATGCACTATAATCAACATTAAGGGAACCAAATATCCCCTTAATCACCTTAATCTCTTATTCAAATAAAGTATGGTCTTATAATTCTTATTTATCATAAATGGGGTATTTATGAGCCACCATATCAATTTCCATATCTACCTTGCTAAAATTTCCTCATCTTCCTCTAATGTTTCCTTGAAATCCACATCATGTGAACACACTTAAACCTTCTTCACCACCACTTTCATGCCTTATAAAATACATAATTCAAATACTCATTATTCCATTAAATCCTCTGTAATCAAATCCAAATATCCCATAATCAAGACAAAACCCTCTCTATTGATCCCTCTAACACATGGTGTGATACACACTCTCCTTTTCTCCTTCTATTCTTTTAAATTATTGACATCTCCTCTCATTTTATCTAGCGTGGCTTTTATAATCATCAACTCCTTCATCTTGTAGATATATATTATGAGTGGTATGGAACCACCTTTCATCTCCGTCCTTGCCTCAACTATCAACTATAATACTTTTTCCTCAACATAAATTTGAAGTGAAATTCTTGGATTTTAAATTTATCATCTATATCCTTCATACTTTCTCCATATAAATATATCTCAATGTTTAAATATGTATATTATGATCCTACATAGTATATAGACATATTTATAATTATAGATCTTCTTTACGCACCCACACAATATGGAGAACACTTTTACATACCCTTTACTAATTTTAAACTCAATGGATAATGTACCTTTAATTATCTATCCACTTACACAAGATGAAGAACACTAAATCATCTCTTTATTAAATATCTCCTTCTATTCATTCCAGCCTAATGGAGGGAAAACACTTTCTCTTACACTCATCCCAAAACTATTTCCTTCTTCTCATACAAATTGATGCAATAATGTATATGGGGTCTAATGAAGTAAAACATGCTACTTTTAGCATTTACTTAACTCTCTAAACAATATAAAAATTTTCATATCATGTACTCATAGTTCACACAAAATGTTACACTTTATTCATGTCATGATTTCATATTATAGAACAAACACACACACTCTAATACTCATTACATATATGAAGAAGGTGACATTAAAAATAGTCCCTCAATGATATGTGTTATAATATTTTCTCTCACACAATAAATTATAAATATCTTATATAAAATTAATTACATTTATTAACTAAAACAAATTCATTTACCCTTATTGGAGATGCCTCTTTGAATAAAAAATGCTCAACAACAGATTGTTCATCATTCTAGGCCATTTCATTGTTTTTTTAACTTCAAGTGGTAGCATTGCACATTTTTATGATAACATATGGACATATAAAATGAAATCTTAAATTTATTTAAAAGTATACATCTTGGTTATAGGGAAACATTTTGAAATGTCTTACCACTTACATAAGCCATAAATTTTGCATACTACTGAAAATGCGATTCAATTTTTCAAGTGCATATATATTGTAGGGGCATTCAAATATGCAATAAAATTATATTCTAATTTATATTTCATCTAATTTTTAATATCCACCACAATATATCAGTTACATGTCCTCAATTAATGTACTTGTTTTTAGATTACACTAAGTTTTAATATAAAAAAATACCACAATGAAGTGAAAATAAAACTACTAAGTTGGTGACTATGAGTCTTAGAGCAAAAATAAGAGAGATAGGAGGGAATATTCCATTAGTTATCAAAACTAGTTTATTAGTTAATCCTATAGTTCTCATGTGATGAAGTTTGAATCAAGAATACATGTGTCTTGTAAAAACTAGTGGAGAAATTTTAGGTGGATCATGTGGAAGAGGAATTAATACACAAACACATTTCAAATAGTCACCATATTAAAACATAAGTTATGATATGTCCATGAGGATCATGAATGAAAATATATCAAGGATGCCTTAAATCATGTATGATAACATGTTAGATATATTGGAGAGTTAAAAAATGCATGAGATGTGCTATAGGATATGCTAAGGATGGAGGTTTTCAAAATATGTCATACTAGCATAGGTTCATTACTAGGGGAAACATTTAAAATATGTCCAAAATGTTATAAATTTTAACTAAAAATGTTATTAAATAAAATTATATGGGGTCATGGTGCATATATTTTAAAATCAAAGGTTGTATATGGAAAAATATCACTAAAAAAAGAGTGTAAGTATTATGTTTGTAATGTGATGCATGATAAGGATGAGATATGACATAATAGTTTTCAATGTTTTTGGTGTGTGAAATAGTTAATAATTACTTTTTGTAAGTTATGTTATTAAAACACAAATGATATGATTAATTATTGAGTCATTTTATAATAGGAGTGAGGTACAATGGGATGGATTTAGATAAATACCCATATTATCAAAAAAAAAAAAAAACCAATGATATGGTGGAAGGATATATTATGTGCATAGAGGAGGTAGAAGTGGATAGTACTAAGGGACATGTTTCAAAATTGGCCTATTATTGACCAATATCAAATGGAATTTATGAAATTTATAAGGCGTGCATATTAGTGAAGGATGTAAGGTTGAATAATTTCATGACATATACCTGAGTATTTTACAAAGTGATAAGGAAAAATATTGTGTAGGAATGGTTAGTATTTAGAAACCAAAAAGGAGAATGGCCTCTTGATTATAATTCATACAAATGAAGTGAAAACTTAAACATGATTATGAAAATATGAAGTACACTAAAAACATAGGAAAGGAAAATGATTATTCCACAAAACATGGATAAAATCAAACATGAGCTAGAAATTATGGAATATCATAATTCACAGCTACAAAACATGATTCTAAAGAAATGAAAGGAGATCATTCTAAATATCTATGAAGATATCAAAAAGACAAGGGAGATGCAAGCTAAGATAAAGGAAAGCTCAGAATGTTAGGGACTGTACCTAAAATAATTAAATGGGATACATGTAAGAACACCTCTAAGAATAGGGAAAAGAGATAGATATACAATGAGTCATACATATGAATAGGAGTTGACCATTGATGTAAGGATTAATATATTGATTATAGTATGATATACCACACAAAATTTTGGGTGATATAAATATGTGTGACTAATTTTACTAATTAGGATCCTTATATTATCACTAAAACTAACATACCCTACTCTAACAAGGTGAGTTATTATGAAAAATAATGCTCAAACACACTCTAACTAGTATAATGGGTAAATGCACAAGGTTGGGGGATAAAAATTGGCCTACCTGTGGACATGATTTTCTTAAAAATTTATAAATATGAACTTCTGTAGATAATTTGAGATATCTACACTCTAAATTTGAAGATGGTGTAAGAACATGAAATGTACAATTTTGAGTCTAGTTTTTGAGACACTAAATTGTTTTAAAAATGGTTATGTATAACTAGGTCAAACATCTAAATTTTGAATAACTCCTATTTTTTAAGAAAATAGAGTAGATAGATGACTGTGTGGTACACCTTTTTTTACCAGAGTTTAATATTATTTGAAACCCTTTCGGGAAAATGTAGATAATATCTTCTAGTTTCTGACCTATAATTTTTTTTCAATGAATACTTTTTTATGAGTTTTACAAGTAAATAGATCCTAAAAATTGACAAAAAATAGGCAGTCACCCATGTAATGCGCCTAACTACCTAAAATATATGAAAATCATTTTTTTTAATGTGTGTAGAATTAGGCCTTGTTTGTGACCATATAACTTGTTTTTTACTTTTAACAATGACAGATAAATTAAATAAACATGTATAGGAATGTATGTTTGTGGCATGTAGTGGCCTCAAAGAGGTATAGTTAGAAATCAACATAGTTTGAAACCTTAAATTAGTCCAAAAATTATAAAAATAGTATTTTTGAAAATATGAAAGCACCCTCATCATGATGGTATTAATTTTTTGAATTTTTGCATTGAAATTCATAGTGTATTTGGTGATTAAAATTGAATTTTGTTGTTTTTATCATATCTCTCAAACTCAGATGTAGATTGATAAGTCCAAGCCTTAGGCTCAGGAATCCAAGCCATTCCAAAGACAAAAGGTGTGGGATTTGAATTAAAATTCTAATAGCATGATCACTTTGATAACATGATCACGGTATTAATGTGATCTCATTATTAACCACAATATTAATTTGATTGTGTTACTTAATAACACAATCACACTACTAATGAGGTCATGTTATATATTCATAACACTCAAAAACCCAAATTTTCTCTTTACATAAAATTTTATATATGACCTTATATGTTCTTGAGCTCCATAATAGTGGTGTTATTTCATGTGATATAGGAAAGGTACCTAACCTTGGATAGTGAATTAAATTTTCATGGTATCACATTCGGCTTCAAAAATTTTATAGGCATTTTAATATGTTGATTTGAACACATATAATTACTTGGTTTTAAGGTGTAACTCATTACACATTTTAAAATATATATTATTTTACCATGATATGTCATAAAATGCATTTTTTAAACCTATGGCCAAAACATAGCATTTGGAGTACCAATCCAGTTATACATCTAATGTAAATTGGGGTTATTTTGAGCCCCATCAACCTAATTACATGAATATAAAATTTGATTTGAGGGTTGAACAGCTCCAATTTCATTAGATAGATTGAAGTGAAGAAACATAATTTATTTATATGTAATTTCTACATGTATAGAATGTCATTTTGATCTCTATAAACTTAAAGTCATTAGCTAATAAATGTAATTGTCGATTAGTTCAATTATGGAAGTAATTAGGGTCAAAATGAATCATGTGAACATATTTTAAATTATATATTAAATGTGATTTGGATTTAAATTAAGCTTAATTTCATGTCATATATAATTAATCAAAGATTTGATTCATTAATCCAAGAGGAATTTGAGGCATATTTGAACCCCTTCAAGAGCAAGATATGATTTTGGCAAAAATTAAGTTTTATTCTATAATTAATTGATCCAGTTATTCAAATTGTGTAATTAGTGGCATGCTTTGGAAAAAATTGAGCCCCTAAGCCAAATTTATAGCTTAATCAATAGTATAGCATGAAGGTAACATGTATGGCTTAACTGACCCTACTTTTATCAAAAATGCAAACATGAAGGTAATTATCATAAATAGGTGAACAAGAAGCTCAAATTTTCTTCAATTACCTTAGTGATTGGACCCTATATCTGATATCTTAAACCCTAAACCATATAACATTTAACTTAAACCCTAAACCCTATACCATTTACCTTAAACCATAAGCCATGATACCTAAACCCCAAACCCTTTAAATTGTAGACCCTAAACTAATAAATTGAGTCCTAATATATAGTAAGAATTAGGTTCATAAGGATTAACTTGGTCAAAATTTCATCACTAATTACCATAATTGACTTAATTAGCTCAGTTTGTGATGATGTGAGGGCTAATTGAGTCAAAAATCATAATATTTACTCACAAATCTAGGTTTAAGGAGCTCAAAATTACCCAAATCACCATCACAATTGCACCTTATATACCTTAAAACCTATACTCTAATCCCTAATACCTAAATTTACTAATTCCTAGACTCTAGACCATAAATATAAACTCTTTAAATCTAGAAAAAATCATTTTATCCCAAAATTAACATCATTTAGACTAAGAATTAAGTTCACAAGACTTAGTTTGGCCTAAATACATGAATAATTTACCCATTTGACTAATTCACTCAATATACACAATGACATGGGGTATAATGACAACCTAAAAACACATTATATAGTCACAAATGGGTCCAAGTGATTAAAATTGTCCTCAATTATCTTTGTGATTGACCTTGTATACCCTAAACCATATATACATTAAAACCTAAGCCATAAACCATAAACCCCAAACATTATACCCTAAATTATATAACATAAAATTTCCCTATTTACTAATTTATTTAGTCTTGATTAACATCCTTTATAATAATAATAATTAGGTTCACATGTCATATAGTGATTAGACATTATATACAGGTCCTTACACCTAAACCCTATGCCCTAATCCATACTCCCTAAAACATAAATTATAAGGCCTATGCCCTAATACCCATTACATGCATCAAACATACATGCCTTATAATATAGCTAATTTTTATCATGTGATGTTTTAAAATGCATTTTTTAACCTATGGCCAAAGCTTAGCCTTTGGACTATTAATCTAGTTGTGCATCTAAAGTAAATTTGGGTTATCTTGATCCCTTTCAACCTGATTGCATGATTATACAATGTGATCTAGTTTTGATCATCTCCAATTTGATTATCTTTTTTGAAGCAAATACACATTATTTACTTATATATCATTTCTACAACTATAGAATGTGTTTCTGAGATCAATAAACTTGAAGTCATCAACTAATGAATGTAAATGTCGATTAGTTAAATTGTGGAGGTAATTAGGGTCAAAATGAGCCACATGAACCTATTTTAAATTATATATGATATGATTTGGAGTGAAACTAACCCTAATTTCATGCCATATATAATTAACCAAAGAGCTGATTCATTTAATTCAAGAGGCATTTAAGGCTAATTTGAACCCATTCAAGAGTAAGATATGATTTGAGGCAAAATTAAAAGTTTGATTCTATAATGAATTGATCCAATTAGTTAATTTGTGAACTTAGGGGCATGATTTGCATAAAATTGATCCCCTAGACCAAATTTATGGCTCAATCAATTGTATAACATGTCTGGAACATGTACATGGCTTAATTAACCCTACTTTTATGAAAAATGCAAACACGAAGTTTATTATCATAAATAGGTGAGCAAGCAACTCAAATTTTCTTTAATCACCATAGTGATTGGACCCTATATCTGATATCTTAAACCTTGAACCCTCTACCATTTAACTTTAACCCTAAACCCTAAACCTTGTACTATTTACCTGAACCCTAAGTGCATAATCCTTAAACACTAAACACTTTAAATTGTAGGCCCTAAACCCTAAACCAATAAATTTATCCCCAATTAAAATGCTTTATATATATTAAGAATTAGGTTCACATGGATGAACTTGGTCAAAATTGCATCACTTATTAAACCACAATTGACTTAATTGTCTCAATCTATGATAATGTGGGAGCTAATTGAGCTTAAAATCACATTATTTACCCATACATATAGGTTCAAGGAACTCACATTTTCCCCCAATTGCCTTCATAATTGTACCTTATATACCCTAAAACCTATACATTAAGCCCTAATCTTTAAAGTTTATAATCCATAAACTCTAAACTATAAATATAAACTCTTTAAACCTTAAACCATACATTTTAGCCCAAGTTAACATTATTTAGACTAAGAATTAAGTTCACATGGTTTAGATTCTTCTAAATCACATCACTGATTGTCCCATTTAACTAATTCACTCAATTTGCATGATTAAATGAAGTATAATGACAACTTAAAAACACATTATATAGTCATAAATGGGTCTAAATGATTGAAATTGTCCTCAATTATCTTTGTGATTGACCATATTTACCCTATACCTTATATACATTAAAACCTAATCCCTAAACCATAAACCCTAAACATTATACCCTAAATTATAAACCATAAACTTTCCATATTTACTAATCAATTTAGTCCAAATTAACATCCTTTGTATTAAGAATTAGGTTAACATGGCATAGAGTGATTAAACGTTATATACAATTCCTTAAACCTAAACCCTATGCCCTAACCCCTAATACATAAAGCATAAATTTTAAACCATATGTCCTAATGTCACTACATGCCACCTGCATGCCTTATGATATAACTAATTTTATCATGAGATGTCATAACATGCATTTTTTAAACCTATGCCCAAAACATAGCCTTTAGAGTAACAATCTAGTTGTGCATCTAAAGTAAATTGGGACTATTTTGAGCCCCCTTCAACCTAATTACATGACTTTAAATGTGATTTGGGGATTGATCATCTCTAATTTTTGCCAATTGCCTTCAGGATTATACCTTATATACCTTAAAATATATACCTCAATCCCTAATCCTTAAAGTTACTAATCCGTAAACACGAGACCATAAATATAAACTCTTTAAATCTTAAACAAATCATTTTAGGCCAAGTTAACATCATTTAGACTAAGAATTATCTTTGTAATTAACCCTGTGTACCCTAAACCCAAGCCATAAACCATAAACCCTAAACACTATAGCCTAAATTTTAAACCATAAACATTCCCTATTTTCCCATTGATTTAGTCCCAATTAACATCCTTTGTAGTAAAAATTATATTCACAAATTAGCATAGAGTGATTAGACCTTATATACACACTTAAACATTAACCCTACATGATGTAATCCCTAATCCATAAACTTACAACATAAATTTTAATCCATAGTCCCTAATACATAAACCCAATGCACTATTGCCCTAATCCTTGATCCCTAATCCCTAATATATATTAAGTATAATGTGATCACATTATTTAATAATGTAATCACGTCATAATTAATATAGAGAAAATTTGGTTCTCAATGTCTATGTTTAACCCCAATAGAGTATTGATAATAACACGATCAAATTATAAAATAATGTGATAACATAATACTTAATATACAAAAAACTCACTTCTCAATATGTATGTTAAAGCATAACCTAGTATAAATAATAATGCAATTGCATTATTGAATAATGTGATTAGGATATTAAATAACTCAATCACATTATATAACATGATTTTGCATTTAATATTATATATTAATCTCACTTTTCAATGTCTATTTTAAACCCAAATCAAGAGTTATGTCCGCACAAACATTCTTTGCATACTTCTATGGGACTTACAGTACTTGTGTACTTTTGAACCCACCTTTGAAAAGTTGTGAATGGTCCTTGATGGGTGATGAATCATGTTTGAGGAAGAGGAAGACATTAAAGAATAAAATAGCAGAGGAATTATAATATTTGAGAGAGGAAAAAAAGATATGAATGTAAAAAAATCATGGTGGATAAGATACAAACCCTAATCCTAATGAACCAAATGCCATAGATAATAAGCCAATTGAAATAATGAATTAAACAATGATCAAATTGACTACAATGAAATGAATATTAATGAAATTGACAATAATGAATTAGATAATATTGGAATTTTACATTCAAAGTTACAATTTTTTTATTTTCTTGATGATGAGTCTATGTATGATGCTTCTCCCCCATTGAATGATGAAAATTTGATGGAAACAAATAATGATGAAATTAACCATCAATAAAATTTCATGGAAATGTATAATGAATAAATAATGAATAAAATGGCATCCCACCTCTAAACACTAAAAGTAATAATATTTTTGAAACACCCTCTCAACAAATTCCACCATTAACAACACCTCCAAGAATTATGTGTAGAAAAGTCAAGTATTCAATTGAAGTCGATGAAAAAATTTAGAACCAATTCATGACAAAATGTCTGATTGCTATTCATGAAGACTGGATCAACAAATTTGGGATACTTTATTTCATAATTTGGATTTTTATAGTCAAAGATGTTAACTATTTATTTTAATTTTCAAAATTGATTAAGATGAGACCTATAATGTACACATTAGGACTAAGAACATCTAACATGGATGATGAAAACAATGAAATTATTTAAAATATACATGATGCATATCATACTATAGGTCCAAAATCATGCACACAAGATTTTAATATTATCCAATGTATACTTATTACTTGTATAGTAAGTGACCAAATAGGGAAAAAATGAATGGTTTGAAAAATAAGTCAAACACTTAATATAAATAAAAAATATTAATGAAAGCAATTTAAAGACTTGAAATACTTAATGAACCTAATACCAATGAGATTTAGGCATTCCTTGGTAGACTTCCATGAAAGGACAAGGCTATAGCTGATACTCTCAAAAAGTGTCCTGCTTAATTTTGTAAAGATAATACAAGAGTTTCACCCAATGCAAGAGATGTAGTGAAAAGAAGACTTAGTTCTTGTAATCATGAAACACATTTAAAAAATCTATTAGATATGACTCAGACACACTTATACTCTGATTTTTTGGTAAAGCATTCACAAATTTATATTTTTCATACATATTTTGAGATCACCAAACCTTTTTATGTAAAAATAAATCACACACACACACACACCACTTGTTTTAGGTAACATGTTGAATTTTCAATGCACTATGATGTTTTTCACCATATTCATTGAAATTTGCATACTAACAACATTTTTTAGGAGTGTGGTATTGAATTTCCACCAAAATTAGATAGGGAATTTATTCCATCTATATTTTGCAAAAGATTGGATGGACAATTATTTTATAATAAATCATGTTTAAATGCAAATTTCAGCATTTGTTATGGATTTCTAAAATTAATTAAAAGTTTCAATGAGGAGATTAAAATTTCAATTGGATAGGAATTAGTTGGTTTAAGAAAATATAAATTAGTGACTTATCAAGTAAAAGATGGTAAATAATCTAAAATATGTAATATTATTACAAAAAAAATAGTTTTTTTCTAAATTTTTTGTCAAATTTAGGGAGAAAATTGTTTATGAGTATGTAAATCACACACATAGGGATAGATGGTTGGATTAACATTTAAATATAAGAAATGATACATTCCCACTTGGTTCGATTTTTTCAATATTTGACTTTGCTAAAAATTACACATTTAAACCCTAAATAGAAGTTCAATCACAGTATTACAACTCATCATAAGTTTCCATATTTATGCCTATAATATTCATCCATGCACCTGATAGTAAAGATAAACAAAGGAAAATATAAAAGGAGTACCATTTCTATATCAATGATGACTGATAACATTATTTAGAGTATGTGCAAGGTTGTTTTTATAAGTTCTATGAATAGTTGAGTCAGAGGAACATTAATTTTAATCAACATTACATTTGGTTGGATAATTGCACATCAAAACTCAAAAAAACATGGATGTTTTATTTGTTGAGCAGGATATAGGTTAACAATAGTGTAGAACACATTTGGAGTTTCACCAAGGCTGGCCATGGAAAATGGGAGCATGACAATGCTGGAGCATGTCTAAAAAGAGTTATTTCAAAGGAGTTGAAATTTGAAGAGGGTGTTCATTTGACAAATGCAAAAACCATGGTTGAATGGTGTAATGAGAACATGTGTCATGGTGCTCAACCAAATTCTATTATTCATAGACATTTTTGGTTAATGGAGGAAGAACACTTGGTAAAGTATGAATATTGTATGACTCTAATGGGTTTAAATGACCTCCACTCATTTCATAACTCAAATGTAAGTTCATGGAATATTCAATAGAAACATTTGGCATGTTTTTATTTTGTATGCATGGACTCTATTTGAAATGAGTGTGAGTCATAAGAGTGGGTTGTTTATTGGAGTTCCAAACCTCTAATTATAGTTAACACATATCAAGTTTCAACAACATTGCAACTTAAAAATTTGATATCATCATATGACTTTGACCATGTATCTGATCTAGTGCATCCAGGTAGAATATTTTTCATTATGTATAATTTATTCTCATTAGATATCTTCATATTATCACCAAAAATGGTTTTTTTTTTATACAAGGCATGTTTCTATAGTTATTGCAGATGAGAATAATGAAGAGGGAACTGATTACTACTTGTGTCGGTGTGTAGAGAGAAAAAAATTGGTTTCACTAGTTATAGATGGAGAAAACATTGACTATTCCACTGGGTCAATGGTAGTCACTAGAACTTGGTTTTGATAATATTTTATAAAATGTTTAGATCAATGGTTGTTTGAAGAGTTTTAAATGCATAGGGAGATACTGCACTATTCAAATTTAATTCTTGAAATAAATATTCAATTATAAAAATATCATGGAAGGCCATTAAATAGGAAACTATGGAAAGTTTGGGAGTTAGACCATGAAGATATTCTTGATACTATCAAGGTTAAAGTAGATCCTAATGGATTTTTGGATTGAAATATGTAGGTATGTTAAATTTTCAAATGTATATGTAATCAATTTTACTCACTATTTTTTATTTTTAGAATATACATATGAATTTCATTTTTAATTACTTACTAGCATTTTTTTATAAGCTAGTGGTATCAGATAAGATTTCACCTTCTCATAATTAGAACTATTAGTAAAAATTATATATTATTATATCTAAGATAAGTTTAGGTTAGACATGATTGAAGTGAAATATTCTTAGGTGGAGGTCCTAGAAGCAGAAATGGTAGTTGGAGCTCAAGAAGCTTTTTGTTTAATGCCAAAAAGTTGCATTTTTGGACCCCTCACTATAACTTGTCCAATGGATTGATCTTGAAGGTTCCACCTGAGTGATATAAACTAAAATTAGAGGGATTAAATAAATAGAAGAAGGATCTAGTTATTCATATAAATAAATTATAGGCTTCATTTTATGTATGTTTGAACTTAGGATAAAAATTTGTATTTTTCTTGTATTGGGAAGGATGTTCTTGAGGCCAGAATGGGTGGTGGGTTTGTTGATCAGTCTTAATAGGAGGATAATAACCTATTAAAAGAAATTATAAACCCCAATATGTGTTGGAGATGTCAATTTTCAATTAAAAAACATCAAAACCATAGTTCTTCAACCATAACTTAAACTTGACAACATTTTTTATCAATATTTTTGCGCTGCATAATGATAATGAAAATTAACATCTAATTTGATTCAAACATTGTGTCATTGTGATAACATGTAAATTTCCTATCTAGACATGATTTATGTGATATATTCTTAGGTAGAGGTCTCAAAATAAGAAATGGTAGTTGGAGCTCAAGAAGTTGTTCGTTCAATGCCAAAAAGTTGTATTTTTAGACCTTTCACTACAACTTATCCAATGAATTTATATCAAAGGTTACACTAGATTTATTCAAGGTCAGATTAGATGGATTAAATATTCAATTTATGGATTTTATGGATCATATAAATGACTTACAGGTTTCATTTTATGTGGGTTTGAACTTAATCTAAAAAATTGCACTTTTCTTGTATTGGGAATGTCATTCTTAAGGCTAGAATGGGTGGTGGAATTGTCAATCAGGCTTGATGGGAGGATAATAACCTAGTAATAAATATTATAAACCACATATAAAATTTTAGTAGTGTCAATTTTCATTCAATAATCATCAAAACCATAGTTCTACAACCACAACTTAAACTTTGACAACATTTATTGTCAGTGTTTTTGTACTCTAAAATGGTAGTGAAAATGTACATCTAGGTGGATTTGAATGTCATGAAAGTGTGATTTTTTTTTGTTTTAATATACATATATTTGATAAAAGTGATATATTATTAGGTGGAGGTCTCACAGGCAAAAATGGTAGTTGGAGCTCAAGAAGTTACTTGTTCAATTCCAAAAAGTTGCATTTTTGGACCTGTCACTGCAACTTGTCTAATGGATTGATATCAAAGGTTCCATCTAAGTTTTTTAAATTGATATTAGAGGGATTAAATATGTATTATAATGATATTATGGTTCATTTAAATGACTTACAAGTTTCATTTTATATGTGTTTAAACATAGGCTACAATATCGTATTTTTTTTGTATTGAGAAGGGCATTCTTGAGGCCAAAATGGGTGGTGGGTTTGTCGATCGGGATTTATGGGAGGCCAAGAAACTAATAATATAAATTATACACCCATTGGAAATTTTTTTATTTTCATTTTTTAATTATGAATAATTGAAACCGTAGTTTTATAACCACAACTTAAACTTTGACAACATTTATTATCAATGTTTTTGTGCTTCGAAATGGTACTAAAAAATGCACTTATATGTTGATTCAAAAATCATGGTTATTTTATAACATTTAATTTACCTATATGGATGTGATAAAATTTATATTATCTCAAGTGAAGGTATTTGAGGTAGAAATGGTAGTTGGCACTAAAGAAGTTGCTTGTTCAATGCCAAAATGTTACATTTTTGGACCCATCACTACAACTTGCCCAAAAAATTGTTATAAAAGTTTCCCCTTCAGTGATATATGATATTATTATAGAGATTAAATAGATATGTTATGGTTTGGATGGTTCAAATAAATGACTTACATGTTTTATTTTACGTTTGTTTAAACTTACCCTAAAAAATTACATTTTTCTTGTATTGGGAAGAGCATTCTTGAGGTCAAAATGGGTGGTGGGTTTATCGCTAAAAAATGATAAGATGATAATAAAATATTATTATATGTTATCCTCCCCTAATAAATGTTTTAAATTTGAATTTTTAGTCAGGAAGCATCAAAACCATAGTTCTACAACCACAACTTAAACTTTCGCAAAATTTGTTGTCAATATTTCTACGCTCTAGAATGGTAGTGTCAATGCACTTCTAGGTGGATTAAAAAATTATTAAAGTGTGATAACACTTAATTTTTATATTTTTATGTGATTTAAGTGATATATTATTAATTGGAGGTCCGAAAACCATAAATGGTAGTTCAAGCTCAAGAAGTTGTTTTTCCAATGCTAAAAAGTTACATTTTTAGACCCGTCACTAAAACTTGTCCAATGGATTGATCTCATATGTTTCAAATAATTTATATAGGGATAAATTATAGGGATTAAATATGCATATGATGTATCTTATGGTTCATGAAAATTAATTACAAGTTTTTTTTATGTGTGTTTGAACTTAGGCTTAAAAATTATATTTTTCTTGTATTGGAAAGGGTGTTCTTGAGGTAGAAATAAGTGGTGGATTTGTATATCAATCCAAATGGGAGGATTATAACCAATATTATATGTTATAAACCCCCATATATGTGTTTTAAGTGTGATTTTTTCATCAGGAAGTATCAAAACAATAGTTTTGCTAAGCTCTCAACCTGTACAAATTTTGAGTAAATCTGATGTAAGGGTTCCATGTGTAAAATACCTCTAAAAATCAAAAAAATAAACAATAAGGTCTGAATATTTATGATAATATATGGAATGGATATTATATCTTATTAAAATTATCATTGGGTTGACAACATGTTTTAAATTGTAGCTACATAGGATTATTTTTATGTACACCTCTATAAGACCTTTTTTGAGAAAGTTGTGCATAAGGTAAGATGAGTTTTTGGTTGATTTGAGTTATATAAAATTGGTTAAGGGATAAAAAATGTTAAAATTTATAAAATACTCATATAAAAACAATTTTCAATAGATATGAACTCTATTTTTATAAATTGACCTATTGGAGCAACAACTACGCCTAGAGACCTAGAAACTTAAAAAGATATATTTTGAGAATGAGAGATCAATCTCTTAAAGACTTATAGTTGGTTTATTTATTGTATTTTTTTACTCCTGCATAGATAATTTATTTTCATAAGAGCTATCCAAATTTTCTTAAAGAATATTGTTCAAAATAAGGAGATAAGATAAGATAAGATAAATATATTAATGTCTAATGAATGACCAAAAAATTAGGTCAAAGGGACTACAAATAACAATGTGTACATGTAAAAATTAGAAGAACCAAAATATTCATAAGAAATAAAATAAAATTACAAATCCACATGAAGTGGTAAAAATGAAGAGACATTAAATTTGAGATATTGATGACTAGTTAAGAGTAGACCTATTGAGTAATTGACTAGTTTAAAAGAAGATTGTTTGAGAATGGATTTGGAATCAAGTTTAAAACAAAAGTGGATAATCGATGTTGGAATTCTTCCTGATCTTATAGAATATTAATAGGAATTTTATAGCCTTATTAATCATAGAAGAGAAAACTATGCATTGGGTAGCATTAGGGTATGATAAAAGGTTTTGGTCAAAGATGGATCATTGTCTCATGATTGAATATTATGATTCAAGTCAGTAAGGTTGACCTTTATTAGAATAAATACATTATATTCAAGGTCATTAATAATTTCATCTTTCAATTTAAACAAAGATAAAGATAAAAAGATGAATAAATAGACCATGTACATGGTCACCAAAAGGAGTTGAGTGTAGAAGAGGTATTGATAAAGAGTTGGAAGAAAATATAAAGGAAAAAAAATCATAGAAGGCATACAAGAAGTAGGCCTAGTTTCAATAAAATCTAGTCAAAAAGGCATTAGAGCCAAGAGAAGGTGAAAGATTAGGTAAATTACAGGTATAGTTATCTAATTCATAAATTCACAAGGAATTATGATAGATTGTATGTCTTTGCATTGTACAAGTTTGAACATGATTGGGTATGTGTTTTAAGTGTAATAAAATTTTGTTAATGATCAATTAAAAAGTTGTAAATGGGTGATGACAAATTCAAAATCGATAAGAGTGTCATTAGTTATTTCCACTACACAAAATCAAACAAAAACTTTAATTTAAAAAAATATGGGAGATCCAAGATTTATAGCATTGAAAAGAACAATTTTTTAATCCTCATTTGTGTATAACATTGAATACTATATCTAATATATAATATTTTGGAAGATCAAAACAACACTAGACAATAACATTTTAAATTAAAATTGAATATAGATTAGATAGATTGCCAAGATAGGCATACAATATAGGCACATGTGTACAATGTCAATAATACATAGAATGACATTATAAGCATTCAAAAAATTACATATACCAACATAGTATCTAATGTTGTGTGAATGTCATGTATGCATATACAATGCTAAAAATGCATAAATTGCCACATAGGAATACAAAAAAGCTCATCTCATGTAAGACATCCTATTAATCAAATAGCCTCCCTATCTTTGACTTCCTTGAAGAAAATTCTCCCTTGGATACCTTTATAGTAGATTTATACGCATATAATCCCTTGGATTTCTCCAAGGTCTAATTGTATATCTTACACTCATAGCTTGTTTGTAGCTAAACCTATTCAAATTCAAGTATTATTAAAAAATTAACATAAAATACATTCAACCATTTTTTAAGAAATTAATTTTAAACTATAACAAAAAATGATTTAAACATGCACCTGCTACAAGATTTTCTCCATTCTCAATCTATTTTTTGATGCTTAAACAAGTTAGTGGTAGGCTCAGTGGTTCGAATAAGCATATAAAATATGGGAGAAACATGAGAAGTTACTCTCATAATCATCTAACTAGGACTATCAGACATCATAGGAAAACCCTACATAAAAAATACATTCACATAAGTTATATTTTCCTTGACTATGTATTAAAATTATTAAAATAAGTCTATTTTTACATTTTAAATTTAAAATTTAATATATACCTCTATCAGTGCCTGTGCATATGACATTGCAACAACAATGCTTATGTCTGTCTCAGATCGTAGGGATGGAGGAGTGTCTACTTAAGCCATCAATTATTCATGTAAACAAGGTCTCACTTACTTTTATATAAACTATCAAAGATATATATGTTATGTTTTTCTCAATGTAAACTAAGATATATATGGCAATGTATTTCAAAGTGCATACCATGAAAATACAATGTAAACCAAAAATCATGGAAATTTAAATTCCATGCAATGTTAAATGGACAATAATAGAAAGTAATTTTCATGTTTGAGGTAATATAAAAATTATAATACATGTAAGAATTATGAGTGGAAGATTAGGAGGTGGAAATAATAGTATCAATTCGAAAAGGCAAAGTTAGGGAGAGAAAATGAATAGGAGACATATCAAGAAATCTATCCCTACTTCCAAATATTATTTGGATAGATTAAAATGTAAATAAGTGTCTAATTTTTTATTATCAATCCTGTGGTTTTCATATCTCTAGTAAAAAAATATTCATGTAAGTAGTTTTCAGGTTCAAAGTGGTGAAACCCAAGTTTCAATACTCTATCTTGAGGCATAGTCAAAAAGAGGAGAACATAGTCAATTTAAATTGTCATTATAAATGATTGAAATATGATTAAGGGATATAGGATATTTATGGAATTAATGTAAAAATATTTAAAGTCTCAATACTATTGAGAAAATAAAAAATACATGGTAAGACTATATACAACTCAATTAGTAATAATTTTGAGTTTGCATAGTCACAAGGAAAGACCATAGAGAGTTCTCAGAAATAGAGTTGAGGGCATATGGTATTGGCAATATTTTGGGATATTTTTTTTCCATGTGTTTTATTTTTTTTATTTATCTCAAATGAAGGTAAAGGGTCTTAAGGTTTTATTTTATCCTATTTGTTGACATAGTCATGTTGGAGGGGTACAAAAATTATGTAAAACTACATGTTGGGAGTTATTAAGTATTGAGAAAGGAAAATTAATAGTTTGAGAAGATACATGGGGTAAGTTAAGATCCATTTCAAGACTTATAATCTTTTATAAGGGTTAAAAGGTCATTATATCTCATTAATTATCCTCTCAGGTAGGTACATGATTGAGACAACACAAGTTAGGGTTTGAAACAAGAAAATGAGATAATAAGTCATTTAGCTAATAAATACTCACTAAAATTTGTGGATAAATTTATTTATATAGGAGGAAGAGTATTTTGAAGTTTTAAAGTTGATTTGAGTCCCTATGGTATGGTTTCATTGTTAGTAACTGTGAATTAGGCATGGGAGACCTAATTAGACCTAAGGGGTGTTGAGTTAGGTGTTCTCAAAAGAGAGTTAAATTATGAAATTTTATGTGGAGATATGTGATGAAATGGGGTATCTTAATTTGGGTTTTTTTTGGTTTAGAGATTTGTGGTCTACTTAGAACAAGTAGGTTTGCCTCAAAAAAGGGATAGTAGAAGGAAGGTGTCAAAGAGGAAAGAAGAGTTAAGTGAATAGTTGAAGATTGGGGGTTGTGTGGAGTAGTTGGATACATGAAGTTAGATTTAATTTAGTAAGTACATGGTATTATGAGTATTTTTTAAGGAAAAAATGAAATTATCATGTAGAATTATGAAAATACATAAGAAGATTGTAAAGAATAAAATAAGGATAATGAGAGAGAACATGAAAAAAGAGTATGAACTGAAGAAGTTGATGTTAAAAGGAAATATTAAAAAGGTAGTTTATTAGTAAAATTAATTCAAGTAGAGAAAGAGGATTAATTTAATACAAGGAGGCTTGAGAACCATTGAGTAGATAAGAGTGGATAAGAAAGACCTAGTAAATGCAAAGTGATCACAGAGATAAAATGGTTGAAGATAATTGACAAAGAAGGAAAAGAAAACATCAAAGCTAGGTATTTGGTAGAGGTAAGTGTGTGTTTCCATCCATATCAGGGAAGCTTATTAGAACCTATGCATCAATATCTTTGAAAGATAAACTTAACTTAAACTTACAAGGCAAATATACATATACTAAATGTACATAGAGCATAAGATTAACATTAAATTTTACCTATGTATAAGTAAAATGTGGCATCCTAATAGAGATAGATGCAGTAGTGGATGGGCCAATAGATGGATCCAAAAATGTAAATAATGGCCATGTCAAATCAAATGTTTCAAATATTAACTATGATGATGAAGGAACTATCACCTCCTGGGGCATAAAAATGACATATATATTATTCAATTTCTATGTAAATTAATTGTTGGCTAAACTAAATTTTCAAATATAACTTAAATTTAACATGAAATTTATATAAAATATACTTGTATCTTTATAGTGGATGATGTCTCCACACCAAATGTGTATTCACAATAATCATCACTCATAATAATATTATACATGCCATTTGAACCACCCACACCATCATCATTATAAGGTCTAGTTCACATAACTCCACAAGAACTATAAGGGTGGGGTCGGGTATGTATGCTAGGTTTTGTATCTCTCTCATCGATTTGTGAAAGACTACTCATATACTGAATGAGTGTATAAGTAAATGAAATAAGAGCATACAAAGTGTAAATCTACACAACCTACTAAACTATAGAGGGGATATCAGTATCAAGTGGATTTTAGATACGGATCCTTGCAGGCCAATTAGGTACATGATGTGCACCTAGTCGATCCTATGTAGAGCCTTTCCCTCAGCCCCAAAACTCATTATAATCAAAATAGTTTAGAATATAATTAAGGAAAATATCATAGTAGAGTTTCCTCAAAAGATACAATGTCACCTTATAGTTGTTACATGATAATCAAACACCATCCACCATTCATCCCAAAATTTGACTGTGATTTAATTATTTTGGCAGTGATGGATTGGAAAATGTTTAACAGTTATTAGAAATGATGCATTGGTGGTTGGGTAAATGAATAAGGTACAAATGGAGTCTTTTGATATTTATTTATTCTTTACATCAAGTGTTATTATTTTATTAGCATAACAAGCCATACAACTATCCTAATACGAAGCCCATCTATCAATTGAATCATTATAAAGTCAATTTGACCTAATAATGTCTCTAAGGAATTGGCTAGGTGGTTGTGATGGGTGTTAGTTGAAGTGCGATCACTCATTATCCTAATTCATTCTTTAATTTTAATTTTATTTCCTAAAATTTTATCAAATAGTCTCTACTGACTGATTGGTGAATTTTATGGAATTATAGGAGGGTTAGGTGAAGGGATAGGAGGAGCAAAAAGAAGGTTCTATGGAGGTTTAGGTTGAGGGTTGGGAGGAGGAACAAGATGTTTTTATGGAGGATTAGGAGGGTTAGGTAGAATAATAAGAGGGTTAGCAATATGGGCTATTCAAAATGAACAAATTACTAGTCAAAATTACTAAAAATTAGGGTTAAACAATGAAAATTACTAAAAATGACTAAAATTTATGGGTAACAAATGTATATTTTTAGCACTTAACTATTTTACATGGTGACATCATTGATTAGCAGATTCTTAGGATAAATTTTGGTGAGCTTTTGTCTCTCTCACCCAAAATGTGATCATATAATGTGAGGTTAACAAAGAAATCTTGAATGCAAAATGACGAATTTTGCATTTGGGTTTCAGTTTTTATTTTTTTAGTTACATAGTTAATGTGATCACATTATTAACATAATCATGTTAGTGAAAACAATAATAATGCCATCATGTTAATAACATGAAATCATTATTGTTTAAAATAATGTGATTACACTATTTAATAATATGATCACATTATGGACTGGTAATTACTAGGGCATAATTTAAATAATGTGATCGCATTAATTAATATATCCATAGAATTATCCCCCAACATCGTGTATTTACCCTAATATTAATATTTTTTTCACTAATAGTACTAGAATATCTCTAATATACAACCCCTCACATTTACTAAAAATATAGGTAAAATAATTAATATATTTACTAAAAGCAAACATATAAATAAACACAAAATTTTATAGATCAAAACTCAAAAACCAATCCACTAATGGTAACTCAAACCAATCCAAGTATGGAATAGTACACACATATTATATCACACTACATATCTATATGAAAAAATACATTCTATTTAAAATACTTAAAGTATACATGATAGGGATACACTACTATTTGTGATGACCTACATATGAAAACATAGATCAACAAATCTATCTAAAATTTATAGTAAGTGAGAAAACATTGTCAATGATCACACAACACATATGAATTGGGACACACATCTTTTTAAAATTCATTGAGAACATATTATCATTTAACAAGTATAAAGATAAAAATACAAATATTGTGGTCTAGGTCCTCACTATTTATTTAATGGATGATATCCACTTAATTAAAATTTAATTTTAAGCCATTGTGTTATATCATTTCTACTTGATCATCAACAACATGAATGATAACCACCACCACTAGACAACATTCTTGGAAATAATTAATTTGACATAATGTTTTTCATATTTTATAGTTGGAGTACATCATCATTGATGTGATGAATAAAAAATCTTTATATATTTTTTCATTTGATCTCAATATGTTTCATCCAACCTATTACTTATTAAACATGCTAGGTTAAATTTTATGGATATACAAGGTTACATGATATCCCATGTATAGTAAGACATACGTCAAATGCTCATTAAATATTTGATTATTAACATTAGTAAAAATAACATATGTTTACTATAAAATATAGGAATATTAATCATGAGGAAGATTCAAATATTATAATCTAATCATAAAATGCAATGCCAATCCATACATGACATTAGAAAACACATATAATACCAAACATGATTGTAGTAGGTACAATTGGATCTAGAATAATGAACTTAGAGGAAGATATACCATACATGGATGTGAAATAATTTTGGGTTATATATCCTAAAATATACAAAGCATGAAATTATTATAATAAGTGTGTGAATAACTATCAAACCAACATAAAAATAAAAGGATGGCATGATTGCATGTGTGTATATAATACCTTAAAAAATGATATTATCTCAACCATAACTAAAAAACATAACATTAATATTTTCGTTTAAAAAAAATAAACTAATCAATTAAATAAAAATCAAATCTACCCCTTTGATATTTATTACTCTGCCATTATAGTCAATCTATTCTGACACCAAATTTTAATTTGGTTTTAGCAAACACATAAAATACTAATTAATTTTATTCATAGTAATGAGTGATATAGATACACATGATTTTTATTAATAATGATAAGCTTCACCTTATCACTCCAACTAACAAACCCTATTCTAATTAGGTAAATCATTATCACAACTCATGTTTAAACATAATCAAACTAATAAAATAGTTTGCCTATGTATTACTAACATAAATAGAATATCTCCATCATATTAATGACTACGAATAAAGAAACATCTTGAATTATTTGAACATCGAGGTAATAATATTTACCATGTAATTTTTAAGAAATATGGGAAACCTCAAAGCACAAGATTTAACCCATAAGGTTTTTATGAAAACCAAGATGAATTCAAGACTAGTTGGAGTCTTACAGAGAACATAACTATATATCATGGGAGAAAATTTGCAATTAATTTTGAGTTTACTGATTTGGCCCAAGAATGTAATTATCTAGATTTTTTAGGAAGGCCTTGGTGCTATAATAACATGAATAATATGTGTTCAAAACAATACTATATGGGTTTTGAAAATGGGTAACAAAGAATATATATTCCATTACATGGTAAGCATAAAAATTTATGCATATAAATTGTGTTCATATTGATGATGATATTGAAATCAATATTTTGTGATTATATAGCATTTCAATCTTATAAACTTGGAAAACATAGACCTTGGTTGTTCCTCTCAATATTTACCTTTCCTTCTTTCACAAATCTTGAATTTGCTCTATCTTTGTGCCCCTCAACCTAAATCTCTTAGTCCAACCTATCTTATATTGATGACCCAAGTCTTATATATTGACCAAAATGATTAAAATATACTTATCTTCCATCTCTATAAGTTCATAACCCTTACATGCTTTCTTGATCCTTGAACACTAACATTTGGGATAGACAGTAGCATCAACACTACTATCTTGTCATGATGCAAGTGTCTAGTACACTAAAGACATCCAATTTGTAGATTAAATGTGTCCTAATGGTTGGCCTGAGAGTTATAATGCGAGTTATTACTCTAAAGGGATTGAAATAAATAAAATATCAACCCTCATTGATTTCTAACCTAACATTCAGACAAAAAGTATTCAAATAACATTCAATCAAAGAAAAATTCCTTATTTATTCATATTTCCACACCAATCATGGGATTTCACATATATAGGTCTAAAGTTCTAAATGAGTATCCCTAGAGATTAATTTGCCAATTTACAAGCTAGGTCACTGTTATATTTAAATTATATATATTATATGATTCACACACAAGTAAACACATAGGGGATAATTACATGAGTCTGAGGTCCTCTTATGGAGTATTGGCTTTGTAGGTAGTGCCCTTTGATAGCAGGGTCTTTGCGGTCAACTTTAAATCATGTGCCTATTAGCCCATTTTCTCCTAAGGTCACTATGAAGATGAATAATTATGGGTTTTCCATTTAACAAGGAGTGATATTCCATGTCCTAGATATGAATGCACTAGAGCGAAGGTGAATACAAACCTAGAAGCGTTTAGGTGGTCACATCCTATTTCAGTAGGTATTATGTATATGACACTTTCATCAAACCTAGATAGTAGCATCGATATAATTATCCTAGGATGACATTAGTGTATAAATCACAATAATTGTTATAGCTAAAATATTTAGAATATCTCTTCTTAGCCTACTTTATACCTATTCTAGATCTAGAACTACATTAGCATTAAAACAATCTAACCATATCACTTCTTTGTAATTTATATATCTATCATAATTGTACTTTTCATATTTAGAATATCTCAACATAATAAATTTATTGTATGTTTATATCTAAGTTTAGCATCTAATTTTCATGCTATAGATATAATTATCACCCTTGTGCAATTTTATTTCTATATACCTATTTAATTTAAATCCAAGTTCAACTATAAGATCACCTTAGATCAACATTTTTGGTTAAACATATGGTCAATACAATATTTGAATGACATTATACCTAAGCATAACCTTGAGGATGCTTATTACCTACTTTATCTTAATATTTATTTACTTCATATCATTTTTCATGGATGATATTGATTGATTTGATGACTATGATTATAAAACTATCCAACTCACCTTCAAGAAAGGAATTAAAATTGAATACTCTTGCCTTCTTCCAAGTGATAAAACATGTAATATAAAAGCCTTAAATGGTGGTATATGTTATCCCTCTAATTATTTCCATGCTCTCACCACTTTAAGGGATGATTTCATCCATCTTAAGTAAGAAATAATCTTTTATCCATACTTCCTACACCACCACTATACTAATTTGGCATTTGATACTTGTAAAAGTATAGATACAAATGCCATAAATTGGATAAACATAAGAAATATACAACCCACCCTATCTTTGTTAAACATAATAATAAAAATATATAACTATCATTGATTTCAAAAACATCCTTGAGTTACCAACAATTCAAGGCAACCAAACATGTCCATTTTACCAAGAAAGTGGATATATGACAAGGAGGTTCCTTCATTTGATTGTAAAAAATATGACAACTACATAAAGATATTATGGCTGACTTCAACACAATTAATAGTGGGGACATGTCCTCATTCAAATTGACTAAAACCTCTAAAATTCCTACATTCTCAAACAACATCCCTCTCTTCAAGGGTGATTGTTTTTTCTTACCTTCATCTAAAATAAATTCTATATTGAAAAAGGTGTCCTTAACAAAATTTTCTAAAGCTAAAATTTTTACACCCTTGCCAATGTAAAATGAAAAAAATTATTCAAATGGTACAATTTATTCAAATGATATACTATGCATACAAAATTTCAAAGATCCCATACCATTACCAAAATATCCTAAATTTAGTGATCATGAACTTATACTTATTATACATAAGGATGATGATACTCATATGCCTATATTTTAAAAGGTGTTTGGGTTGTAACCATTGAAAACACCTCTATCCCTATAGAATATCTAATTTATATGAATACCACTATTGAGGATATTTAAAATCAAGTTTCTATACTTCAAATACAAATGGATTTCTATTATAATCAATAATCAATCTCTTAAAAAAATAATATTTCAATATAATTATCCAAAATATTATGAATTAAAATATTTACCTATTTTTTTGAGGCATAAGGATCCATTCAACCATGTGATTAGATATGTAGATTATTTTTATCAATGGGCGCAGGATGAAAAACTATTATTAAAAGTTTTCCATATGAGCATTTCTGATGAGGCTCAAAATTGATTCTATAGTTTATAAAATGGTTATATAAACACTTTCTTAAAATTGTAAGATGTAGTCTATTATATTCATCAAAGATCTCTAACAATGCATTAATGCATAAAACCCTAGGTCATAGGTGAGAGCCAAAATTGACACACAAAATCAGAATGCATAAAATGAGTCAATTTAATGTTCAACACTCTATGAATAGATCAATATCTCATATGTAAAAATAAGGATTGGAATGTGTGATACCCCTATGAAAGAAGGTCAAATGTGCTAAGAATAGAGTGTAACTCCCATAACTAAAATAATTAGTCAAGAGTAATTTCATCTAGCTAATAATGAGTCAAACATGAAACTCCTATTATAATGTACACCTAAGAAAGCATATCACACAAGTATAGGTAAACTCTAAGTGATGTGGAATAACCCATGTGGAATGTGTAGGAAATAATCCAAAATAATAAAAAGTGTAAAATAAACACCCTACACTAACACATACTTCACAACTTTCAAATTCCATAAGGTGCTAAAACATATGTTAGAGAATCTACATAATTAAAATAATGTGATGATGAAACCCTTCAATATTATACTATTCAATTCAAAATTACATAATATGATCTAGATTTTAGATTCTTAGATTTGAAATTGAAATTTATCTTTAGTATAAGGCTTCTTTCCCTATTAAATGAAATGACATTACATAAATAATATGACTCAATTACCCTTTTATGTAATGATGTGCATATATATTCATACTTGATAATTCATCATTCAAAGGAACTTAACATAACTCACTCCCAATACCAAAGCTTTATCCCTCACATAAAGGAGGGAGACAAACTATCTAAGGACCACTATGAACAACAATGTGGTATTCCTATTCCATGTATGACCAATTTATGAATGCTACCTAATATGGGTCAAATTCAATGTCCACATATTATGCAATAATCTCAAAGCGAACAATGCAAAAATCATCCATGACAACAAGAATAAACAATTACATTATACATGGGTGGTGATTATTTTAGGCATAACTAAATTGATGCTGCACAAGTAAAAACTACTTGAAATGTAATATGCTTATAATAAATTAGCTTCAACGTAACAAAATTAAAAAAAGGAAATGAGATTGGAAATACTCTTTGAGAAACATAATGATACGAATTGCTTGTGAGCCTAAACTAATTAAAACAAGGGTTTGGGTTATGCCTACCACATCTCTATGCACTAACACTAGGAAACCTTTGGATATACCAAATGGAATAAAACATTGATCCAAATCAGAAATGTATTTCCTTTCCTCACAAAGGAAAATTAATACATATTTTAAATAACAACATTACCTATTCTAATACACATTAAAAACATGAGGAATAAAATTATATGTACTTTGTCAACCTACCTAATCATGGTGTAAATAATGTAACAAATACAAATTAACGTTGTAAGGTTCAAAATGGGGATATATATATAACCATCCATTGGATGGCATCATATGATGATATTTCCTATTCAAAAATTACAAAAATAAGAATAAAAACATTCAAAAAATAATTTAAACAAAAACATAAAATAAAATCAGCACCTACATGTTCTATTGGATCCTTGGCATCTATGTGTTAGTTCCATGTTGATGAATGGCATACTTAGTTACTTATACATACACATGTGTGTCACACTTATTCTTGAGTTTTATATAGACATACATATATACATGATACAATACTATTTTGGATGTTGGGATTTACCTATATGCATGTCATATAAACATTGGGGGCATTTGCTTATTTGATATTGGTACACATAGGTTACATGATTTGATGATTACCCGACACTATCATGTTTGAGCTTACATATGTACTTACACATGCCTTTATCTATGATTATATCTTACACAAGGTACTTGATATGTTATACACTTGAAATTTTTTCATAATTCACTTGATATAGGGGCTACTATACATGTTTATTCTGGTTTCTTATGCTTTACCTTATGCACTTCCTTGAGCATCTTACCTTGTTAATGTATTCCTTATCAAGAATTTGAATATACTCATTTGCTTGCATCCCTCATGACTATGTATCCTTGCATTGACATTTTAATATGTGATGATTTGTTTCATGAACATTTGAATATGTCATTTTTAGTTTTATGTAAATTTGACTAAGTTATGTCCCTTCGATTGTGAGGCATTTCAACATGCCCCTTGTTTGAGGTCTCCTTATACCACTAAATTGTGATTTAATTTTGAGTGATCGTGTGTGTGTGACTTTTTTATTATTAATCTTGTAATTTTATTATCTATATATTGCAATGATCTTTATCATGCATCGTAGGCCTACATGTGATCACATTGGTTTTATGTGCCTCAATGATACATTTACCTAGACATGTTCCTTCTATATGCTATATGGTTGCATTCATAGATAAGACATATATGTTATACTTTTGAGGTGATGTAAATACTAATTAATATATTCCCATCACCTCAAAATGGGAGCATATTAGTGAGGTACTTCCTCGAAAGCATGTTCTCCACATTCATTCAATATATGTTACTTATATCAAGTTCTAGATTTTAAGGATGCATGCTTTGGAAGCATGTTTTACATATTCATTAAATATGTGGTACTTATATTTTTGATAAATGTTGTCATTGATGCCAATTTTGACATCATTTATGTCAAGGTTGATGTCATTGATGTCAAGGTACATCTGGTGAAGATGCATGATGAGTGATTTTTGAGGTATGAGCTTGTGTGCTTGATGTAATAAGGAAGCCATGTGACAAGAGAGAATATAAAGGAAACCTAATGTATCTATATCGAGAGATAATTTGAGGTAAAACTAATTATTATTCTATTTTTTGATGTTAAGGTTCAGGTTTAGTGAACATTAAATCATGTTTAGTACTAGTTCTTGAGTACAAAGTGTCTTGAGAAGCCTAGTATAGACCCTATGAAAAGGTGTGCATATTGAAGTTTGGTAAAGTAAAAAAGAAAAATATTGTGAGAGGTTGTTTGGAATTGTGTTATCCTACATGATAAGTGTAGATACTTTTATAAGTATTTCAATGTCAGTTGTCAAGTTTCAAGTGCTTGAGAAGCCTAGTCATGACACTAGTCATATCATGAAGAAACCTTGTGAGAAGGTATAAGTATGATGGTTTTTTGAGATGAGTGAAAATAGGAATGAAATAATGT
This sequence comes from Torreya grandis, assembly GCA_037957365.1. Lineage (NCBI taxonomy): Eukaryota > Viridiplantae > Streptophyta > Pinopsida > Cupressales > Taxaceae > Torreya > Torreya grandis. The sequence continues at coordinate 2,397,267 of JARHVA010001567.1, forward strand.
GTAAGTTTTACTTATAATTTATTTTAGGCATTGAATTACTCATGAGAGTATCAGGGTGAGCCTACATGGTTAAGGCCTTTAGACCAAGTCTGCACGTAGACCACTCCTAGACCCTACCTTGCCTAATAAGGCATCATGATCGATTATCAAAGAGTATGAAGTATATATAGATATTTTTAAGAATTATAAAATTTATATTTAATGATATTTATATATTAATAATGACATTGATGTGTTTATAATCATGAAATAAGGCATGAAGAATAGTTGAAGGCATAGTAAGGTATGAGACTATGGTGTAGAGACAGAGTGTAAAAATAATTTGGTATCAAGATAAATTTATATGGAAAATGGTAGTATGTAATAATGGATAGAGGTATTATATGTTGTTTTAGTCATGTTCACAAATTTTGAGGTCATGGGTTTGTATAAAAGGAATGAAAAGTGGTTTTGAGGGCTCTCAAGTACATAGAATGAAGGCATGCAAACTCGAGAAGGAATTTTAGGTGTTCATTGGCACATGTAACCTCTACATGGGAACATTATATATTAAATATATATGGGTAATGGTCCTAGATAATAACTACATGAATTGGTTTTGTATTTAAGGGGAAATTCTTTATGAATAATTATTAACACTAAAACTTATGTTAAACTTCTCTAAAACACTAACAATGACTTGATGTGAAATATATTGTTCAAAATAGCATATAATGGTATAAAATAAACATAAAAAATATTATATAATGTATTAAAATCTACTAGGTACCTCCAAGTGGGGGTGGTTAGTCAGATGAAAGAGAAAATACACAAATACAAGCTTGTTTGTGAAGAATTTATTATAGCAGTCAAGAGTTTCTTTGGATAAAGTTTTTAAATTGAGGAATGTTGAATTTTGAGATTAATTTTTAATTTACATGAAATTTTATGAATAATTTATATCTATAAAATGTGCTAAACCAATCATCCAAGTTATCTAGTCGCTAACAAGCCTAATGGTGCAAATAGTGAGAAACCCATGCAACAGTGAGAAGATGATTAAGAATGTGTTATCATTAAATAGTGATGAAACCAAATTAATGGAGATATTTTTTAGTAATTTTAATACATTTTAGTTTGGGATATAAGTTTTAAAGGTAATTTAATATGGTAAAAATTTTGCTTACAAGTTGGCTTGTCTAATTTAGTGAGGTCTTTATGTGGTAAGGTCAACAAATTAGTCTTTAAGACCAATAGTTACCATGAGATAATATGATGATTATAATTGAATATGATATATAGATATAATAGTATCATTTAATTTCATAATAATTATTTGGAAGTGGTCATACATGTTTTAATGGTCATTATCACCATGACTATACTTTAAGGTAAACTAGTAGTTCTGAGTAAGCAAGTTACAATGATGAGTTTGAGGATCTATTCAATAAATTGATGTAACTAATGCATATGGTGTTATTTTTTTTATTTTAAATTTTTGATAATTATTTTTTAAATCTTTTAATTAAGTATAATAGGTGAAACTATTGAATCCACAATGGCTTGACTAGTTTTGGTCTGACTATGTGTATTAAGGTCAAAAGATTGATCTCCAATACCAATATTTGACATTAGACCTTGTGATTTTTGTATTTCATAGTGGTATATAGATTTAAAAGGATATTTTTAAAGTATAATTTTTCATGTTAATTTTTATTTTATGTGTTTAATATCAAGTTGTTCATAACTAGGTTTTATAGTGTTCTGACAGTTCTAAGTGGGGTATTTACAAAGAAGGTTTTAAGTCCTTTTGACCTAATTTGTGAAGTATAAATCACATGGTGATTAAACTAAGTTCATTTATATTTTTTATATATTTTTTATTTCAATGGTTTTATAATTAATTTTTGTTTAATCTTCAGTAATTTAAGATAGACTTTTTGTGTATGAGAAGACCTAATTATGAGTAGTACAAATCATGTGCTTCAAGTGTTGATTGGACATAAAATGTTTTATAAAGAATATATGAGCTTGGTATAGGTATAATTTATTTCTATATTATATTTTCGTGCTTTGTGTTGAGCCTTAAATTATTTCGAAGAAGGCAAAGTGTAACGTGTCTTAAAGCAAAGCTAATTGGTTTAGGTCTCTATGAGACCTAAAGATGAAATAAGGCCTAATTGAGATATGTCAGACTTAAAGGCAATCAATTCACATTTTATTCATTTTTATAATATGTCTGAAGATCTATTTAATGTCTGAACTAAGTTGTTAAAAGTGTTTTGTCAACTAAGTGGTAATATGTACAAGATGCTTGTATATATAGAACACAATTTTAGGCCTATTTGACTAAGAATGAGAGAATACAAATAAGATAGCACATTGTGAGAAAAAAGAGGTAGTATAGACCATCAAAGGAGATTATAGGATCTATAATGAAGATTTTAAAGTGCATATGTAAATGAGGATCAAGGTCATATGACCTAATCAGTCTTGAAGAGACCTAATTGAGTAAAGAGACGTAGAAGGCAGTTTGAGAGGAATAAGAGTGTGATGACCTAAGGAGGTGGTCATCATCAATTGGTTGAGAATTTTTTATTTATAAAGGTGATCAAGGAATTCATGTGGATGAGTTAGTGCTGAGTCATCTAGGGGATTGGTTCCTCCCTACAAGTTGGTACTTAGCTAGTTACAATTGGTGTTCCATGTAGAGTCGGTGATTAAATAAATTGATATTTTAAATTATAGTACTATATTCCATTTTTAAGTATTAGTGGGTTTTGTTCACCTTGAGGGTTTCCCACATATATTATACGTTTTCTTCTGTAATCATGTTTCATTCTTATATAGTTTATTACTTATGTATTGCTTGATCTATATGTTGATGTCATGGTTCATGTATTCTGAGGAATTGAAATTAAGTTTTAATGCATTGATTCACTCCCCATCTCAATGATTTTGGTTCTAAAATTTGTTATCATATTAGGTCCTTTCAAAAAGGTCTAATAACCTAAAGGAGATCCTAGAAGTGAGGATGGCTGGTGACCAAGCTCAAGGTGGTTTCTCTACTAGTAACGCTCCATTTTTCAATCGGACTAATTATGAGCAATGGATCATTATAATGAGGACATATCTTATGTCAATGTTCTGTGACATATGGTATTTAGTTTTTTATGGATACACTCCACCTCCTACACCACCAACTAATGCAAGAGGTAAGAAGGAAAATGATAAGACTTTGAAGGTAATGAATGCCATTCTATATGGCCTATCAAAGGTAGAGTTTGTAAAGGTGATACACTATCAATTATCCAATGTGATATGGGAAAAAATAAATACTATCTATGAAGGAGACACTAAGGTAAAGATGGAAAAGTTGTAGACCCACTAGAGATAGATTGAAAGTATAAATATGAAACCATTACATCTTACCTATTGAAGGTTGATGAAATTCTCATTTTCATTAAAGGATTAGGAGAAGAAGTGAAATAATATATAATTGTTAAAAAGGTATTGAGATCATTAACTCATAATTTTGATGAGATGTAGTAGAAGAGATCTAAAATGTGGACAAGTTAGAAATGGATGGACTTCATGGAATCTTGACTACCTATGAGATGAGAATAAATGAATGAACACATCCCAAGAAGGAAACACCATTTAAATCTAAGAATAAGTCAAAAGATAATAATTTCAAGGATGAGACATGTTTAGATGTTGTTGATGATGAACTAATATACATGTTTTCTAGGAAACTAAGTTTTAGATCTAGAAATTACAAGGGCAAGTTACCTTTCAAATATTTCAAATGTTGTAGGATTGGTCACTTTGGATCTAAGTGTCCTAACAAGTATAAGAATGAGCATGAATAATATTATGATTAACATCATGGAGATTATAAGAAGGTATATAATCTTGACAAAAATAAGAAATATTATAGGAGCTATGAAGGTAGGAAAGGGTCATTCAAGAAGAAGAAAAGTTTCTATACCAAATAGGATAATAATTGATCTGATGTAAGTGATGTAAGTTCATCTGATAGTGATGATGATAGTAATAAACATGAACATAACAATAATTAAACCTTATTCATGGCTATAGAGATAGGCAATGATGGTTGTTCAAATGAGAAAGGACTTATGGATGATGAAGAATCAAATGAAGAAGAGGCTGAAGTAAACCTTGAGGTAGAATTGGTGAATGATCCAGAGGATTTGAAGATACAAAAAGGAATAATCACAAAATAAGAACACTAGTTAAGGACTATGAATATTAGATTGGATTTTTTGAGGAAATACTAAGTAAAAATTATAAGGAATATGATGAGATCATTAAATATATTGAATCATATATGGAGATAGTCACTACAAGACTAAAGGTAAAAGTGGAAGAATTCACTAAGTATGAAACTCAAATGGAATCCTTGAAAGCTGAGTTGGATCAAGCATCTAGAAGTTGAATACCTTGATGAATTTTGAAAATAATACTCACGCTATATATAATATCTTGAGTAATCAAAAGTTTACAAGTAAAAAGATAGGTCTTCATTTCAAAGAAGACAAAAAGGAAACAACTCAAGTCAAGGAGAAGGATAATAAAGATAAGAAGGTCAACATAAAGAAACCAATCAAACAATTTAATAATATGAGGTATGCTAATTCATTCAATGGTTACTATTGTTCATGTAATCAATTTGTTCATAGAGAAAGATAGTGTAGAAGACCCTCCAAAAATAAATATTCAAGGGGTTATGAAATTAATCATCAAATAAGAAGTGTGGATGAGTTTTTCTGCTACATTTTTTTATAATGTGAGACACACTACAATATTACTCCCTAACAGAGTGAGAAGGCCATCAAGTCAAAGCAAGAGGTTTGAAGCCCCTTAAATGCAAAAGAGAAGGCAAATGAATGTGTGGAAAGCAAAGATATTAAATTTGAGTCATGATTAGTATACAAGTCCAAGTGGACTATTTTCTATGCTTGAGCACACTTTAGATGATAAATCAAGTCAGTATTGTCTACTATAAACTCATATTGTTGATCAAAGTATTAATGAAAAGGTCAAGCCTAAGGTGTAAATTAGGACTAGTAGGATCTTGAAAGATATTCAGTTTTGTGAGAGCATGTATATCTAGTAATGTCTAGATTTTGTGTTGTTTTAGTGCCTTATTGATAAGGGTCACTCCATTAGGATTTATGGAGACACTATTCTATTAGATGAAGCACAATAAGTGCTTGGTTTGAGGGGAAGCTATTCAGATTGTTCATAAGATCCAAGTGTAGATGTTGACAATCAAAAAAGAGTTTCCAAAGAAGGATAATTAGTGTTATTCAAGTTTCAATATGTATGACCCTTTATCATTAATGTCAAATGGGAAGGAAGTTCAATAACGAAGATTGACCAAATTGGGGGAGATGAGAGTGATCAGATTAAATAATGTTTTGCCATCATTAACAAAGGGGGAGTTTGTTGAAAAGTGTTGTCATTGATATCAAGGTTGATGTCATTCATGTCAAGGTTGATGTCATTGATTTCAAGGTGCATCTAGTGAAATTGCATGCTGAGTGGTCATTGAAGTATGAGCTTGTGTGCTTGATGTGACAAGGAATCCATGTGATTTAACAATTTGAAAATATTGGTGTATTATTCCTAATTTATTTGAAGGCCTAGAATAGGAAATCAATAAATAAATATGTAATAATAAAGCTATTGATTTGTATAATACAATTGTAATTTGAATCTTTTTTAAAATAGTAATAAGGGAGAGAAAATAAGACTTAGGTAGAAAATGATTGAGATGACTATTGTAGGGTCTTAAATTCACTATTTAAGACTGGGACATTATCACAAATTAGGATCTAGTCTTCATTTTATGATTGAATAGGAGAACCAAAATAAGACACCATAGGGTCTGGTACTATAGTCCTCTTCTACTACTATTGTCCAAGACACTTGAGATTTTTGGGTTTTGTTTGTTGTGTCTATGTGAGGCTGCCTATGAAATTTAGAAAATTAGATATTTGCAAAACTCCCTATAGAGTTCATTTAGTCTTCAAACCTTATACTCCATTATGATTTGATAATATTTGGGAATGTGTATCCATTCCCCTTGTGTGGGCATGCTACCTACATACCAATTCTCTAAAGAGGGATCAAGCCATATGTAGTTCTCCCGCTTGATGTGCTTTGTGAAATTGTGTATATGAATATGTGAAATGCTAAAACTAGGTGTGCTTGAGGTGGCTAGGGACTAGTTTAAGGATTTGAATAAGCTTGTAGTAGTATTGGTTAGCTATATGCAAATAATAAGTAAATATGCTTAAGTAGTCTTGCTTGTATTCGTGCTTACTTTGTGATATTTTCCAACCCCTTATAAATGACTTTTGAATGGGATTTTATAGGGATTTTTTGGTCATGGATTGAATATGCTCATATTAGGATGAGAAGAAGATGTATAAGAACTATAAGGAACTGATTATTGAAGGTAAAAATGCACTTATATAGGAGTGATAAAAGCATACACTAGAGGGAATAACACTATAGTCCAAGTTGGGTGCTATAGTCCTGAGTTAACATGATATGGGGGATAAATTTGTCATGGAAAGAGTAGTTTGGTTGAGCTGGGATTAGGTCTAGAACTATACAGATAACTAAGAACAAGTGAAAAATGCCTATAAGGGTCATGAAAGCAAGCAGGAAGGACCTATGGGTTGGGTGTCACAAGTCACACTCAAGTTACTAATTTTCATTTTTTATATGATTACATTTACCCCCCCTTTTTCTAGTGATGCAACAAAGCAAAATACTAGCATAAAGGAAAAATATAAAGCATACCTAAACTTACCTATAAGGGTGAAGCTCATGAAGCTCTTTAATGTTGGGTGTGCATAGAGAGAGCAAACTATGAAGTGTAAATATGTAAAAGAAATAAAAGAGTATATCAATTCTTACTAGATAATCTATATCTAAAATAAGAATGTATAAAGCTAGGTAAGAGAGAGAGAGAGGAAGATAAAGGAATGAATACACCTTACTAGGTATATGAACCAATACAAAACCTATTGTGATGCTGAGTGATGTTGATTAATGTTGGGTATGTGATGTACCAAGAGTAATATCATGAACAAAGCTGATGTGCTAAATTCCCTATAAGTGGCTCAAGAATGTAAAAGCTAGCCCTTTGGCTCCATCATTTCCCACTAAGTGAAACTATATGATCCTACATGTGTTGATCAATGTTAGGATTATGTCTCCAATCCCTCTATGTAAGTCACTCAAGAATACAAAGTTTAGCTAGTAATTTGGCTCCATCATTGCCCCATGAAGTGAAGCTATGAAATGATATTGGTATGAAATGTGTGTCATATGGGATGGCCCCTAAATCCAATGAATTATTTGTAATCTGATAATGTGACATGGATAGCTAAATGTATGCTAGAAACTAGGCCACTCGTAGCCACTCTGAAAGTTGGAGATTAGGCTTGTATGAAATCCACTCTGAAACTAGTGCACTAGGCTTAAATGAAAACCACTCTAAAATGTAAAGGTTAGGATTGTATGAAAGCCACTTTAAAATTATTCCAACCACTTGTAGATGGAATAAGAAACATAACTACTAAGATTACTTAGATAATATTCTAAACTTTAAAAGAAAAAAAGATAAATGTGCCATATACATTACCCCCAATCATTGTTGTTTGAAACATGGATTTTGGTTTAGAAGTTATACCAACTATTATATCTAAAACTAGAAGCAAGATCTATCATGTCATGCATGATTCCCACTATATCTAGATTCTTTGAGAAAAAGCATACTAAAAATTATTGATTTTGAACTGGACCAATCTTGGCATTGTTGTCCTAGGCTAAATCTGATGACTATTCTAAAACTATCACTATTTTCCTAGTCTATTCTACCTACTTTGATGTCTAGTTGTTGATCTAAGTGTTTTGATTGCTTATTTTTTAATTGGTAGGTGATTTGATCTCTGTGACAAAACCCTTGTTTGTTTCCCCCTCTTATAAGGGTAGGAATTAAGACTCTGTAATGATTAACCTCAAAATAAAGAGCCTTTAAAGTGTGTTATGCTATATAGATACATGATATAGAAATGACAATTGACAAGATATAACATGGTTTGTAATGAGAGATTTTTAGATCAATATGGATATGCTTAGATAGATATAACAATGTAATAACCTGTGCAATGTACTAAATTAAAATGAAAAGTTTGTTTAGTTGTTATTTGTTATTTTTTATGGAAGGATGGAGCATGAAATCCATCATGACATCCAAAAAATCAAGAGAATGCATGATGTGGATTATGGCATTACAAAATAATAGAAAATCAAACAAGTAACAAGCACACAAGGAAAGAAGCAAGAAGCATACAAGAGTGGCCAAGGGGAAAAACAAACAAAGGACATGGTCAAATGTCACTCAAACTATAAATAAAGCACACAAGTCATGTTCAAATGCCACATACACATAAAAATGAAACAAACAAGGTTGTCATGAAATCCATAATCACATAGAAGTGTAAAAGAAAAGGACATTGGCAAATGTCCTAAGGAACACACAAGAATAGAAGAAAAGGACATTATAAAATTTCCTAAGACACATATAGGAGAAAAAATGGGAACTAATAAATGTAATCAAATCTAGCTATGAAAATAAAGAATGGGAATCATGTAAATACTAGAAATAAAATCACATCTAACTATTCAAAGAAAGAAGTGAAAGTATGCAAGACATGTAGTATAGGACTAGGTATATGCTAAGAAATACACAAGTGATATATACTAGTGGAATGTTGATAGAGTAATCTATGTAAGCTATTAAATAATGTACATCAACATGATAACTAGATTTTGTGGTGTAGGAATGACATAACCTGGATGGTTTAATCATGTAGAAGATGCCTCCAGTGGGTATGTATATCAATGTGTATCTCGAATGTAGAAGTAGGATACCCCCTTAATGGGTAGAGTGAAGTAATCATGGATTTTAATGTCACTCGACACACTCATAGAAGATCAAGTGAAGCATGGCAATGTAGATATATCAAAAAATAATAACATAGAATAGCAAATGTAAGTCTAGCATAGTAGTAGAAATGTAAAGCATGGATAATGTATACCATCAAAATGTTGTTGATGTTTTGAATTATTTGAATGTTTTTGGATTTTGAATATTTGAATGTTTTTTGTATTTTGAATATTTGAATGTTTTTGGTATTTTGGTATTTTGTATTTTTCTTTTTTTTAATATAAACGATGTACAATCAATCATAAGAAGAATATGTACAAGAAATTAAAAAGAAGGTATATACAAGAAAGTAAAAGGAAAGTATGTACAAGTAAGGGTGGGAAAAGATGATACTAACCGATGAGTCTCATGGGAGACTCCCTATCATGGTGTCTTGTATCAAATAACAAAATAAGGCATGATTGTGAAGTATGAAGGAATGGCTATGAATATGACTCAGATTCATAGTTGGTATCTTGAAAATCATAATAACCTCTATTATTCCACTCATCATTGTTATCTTGATTTTGATCCAATGGAATGCTAGTGTTGACCTTTTTTGTATCTAGATCTTTTCCTTTGATAAATTGTGTTTGTGAATGATTTGCCTTAAAATTTTCAATAAATACAAAACTTTGGTGAGAAATATTACCAAATGCTAGAATAGGAGTGGTGATGCCTTGATCATACTTGCCCAACCCTTGACCTTGATAATTAAACTATTGTAGATATTTTTGACCAAACCCATGCTACTTTGGAGGTTGAGCCTCATTTTGGAAAGGCATATTTGAATATTTTTTGTGCTTTAGCTATGCGTGTGGTACTATTTCTTGCTCTAGTTTTGATTTTTCATCCTTTTGTTATTTTGAGTAATGCTTTGGTAACTACTTTTGTACTATCTTTAAATTTGACACTTTGTGAATGTGTTCCTATGTCACTATGGATTTCTTGATTGATTTAGCTTGTATAAGGTCATCATTAGTAATTATCTTTTGTATATGTTATTTTAATGCAAAACATGAATCTATGTGATGCCCATGCATTATATGATATGGACAATAATATCTGGATCTTCTCACTAGATGTAGAGGAGGTAGTTTGATCAACTTAGATTTAATCATTTCCCTTAGTACCTCACTTGAACTATTTTTTAATCTTTGAATTCTTTTTGAATCACTAGTTGTAGATTTATTTTATTTTTATTTCTTATTTTTATATCTAACATTTCTTGCAACCAATCGACTAGGTGAAGGTTCATATACATGATTGACACTAAGGTGCCTTTGAGGCTTTTGTATTATAATATGATTTTCCAATGTTGTGAATTTTTCATGTAATAGTTAATTATATATTTTTAAATCTGAAATTAATTTTTTCATACTGGTGATTTGATCACTTAGAGTCTCATAAGTGTAAACCTTAGTTTCTTCTGATTGAACATGTAAGCACATATGTTGAAGAGGTTTTGAAGAAGCTATAGGCTAAATGTATGAATTAGGAAAAATATCATGGGATTCCTCAAATTTTGGAGGGATGATAACATGAACCTAGTTAGAGGGAAATTATCTATCACCTCTTGGGGGAGAGGAGGAGAAGGAAACTATTTTCTGTGTATAAGATATGACATTGAAACTTGACAGGTGGTTATTAGCTTATGAATTGGATCCTCTAGGTATAACTCACGTATGTGGGATAAAATGCATTTAATTAGAGTTATAAGTTTAATATAAATATGACTATAAAGAATATTCCACATGAGAGATAGAAAACAAGGGATAGAAAGCATGAAATTATGCATTAATGCATAAAAAACCTTGACATGTGATATGATATTTCTAGTATGTTTAGAAAGATAGCCTTGAAATATTTTTCATATGAGAGATATAAAGTATGTAATGAAACCTTGTATTATAGATAGTTAAACATTGCTTTGAATGAAAGGGATCTTAACATGTTTAACGGTAGCTTTGTTAATATCTTCCCATATTATGAAAAGTAAGCATGAAATGCAAAGAATGAAGATTTATACAAACATATGATAAACTTCATCATTCATGTACATAATAGGGCCAAGTATGGTTTCTTTATTATTTTCAATAAATTCAATAAATATGTGTAAATAAGTGAGATCCATTTTTGCTATTATGTGAAATCTGATTTTAGATGTAAGGTGAAGCAAACAAAGGGACCTAGTATATGAACCTAGGGTTTTGAAGAAAAATATTTTTAAAAATTAATATGGAATTTAAAATTTTGATGCTAATTTATAATTTAAATATGCCGGTAAAAAATCAAAAAATTATTGGAAAATTATTGATTTGGAAGGACCTAGTGTATGTAACTAGGGTTTGGAAGAAAAAAATTTCTTAAAAATTACTATTAAATTTTAAATATTAAATTGAATTTATGATATAAATATGTAATATATATATATATATATATATTTCAAAAATAAGTAAGGAATTTACCCTAAGTTTTTTAGGGGTTTAATGCACAAATGAAGTAATTTAGGTTCACCAAATGATTTAACAATTTTAAAAATATTGGTGTATTATTCCTAATTTAGTTAAAGATCGAGAATAGGAAATTAGTAAATAAATATGTAATAATTAATTGACTAATATTTATAATTTGAAATTAATTTGAATCTTTCTAAAAATATTAATAAGGGATAAAAATAAGACTTAACTAGAAACTGACTAAGATGACTATTGTAGGGTATGAAATTCACTATGTAGGACTAGGACATTATTGCAAGATAAGATCTACCCTTTATTTTATGATTGGATAGGAGTGCCAAAATAGGACACCCTGAGGTCCATCACTATAGACTTTTATTTCCACTATTGTTTATGAGACCTAAGCTTTTTGTATATGTGTGAGGCTGCCTATGAAATTTTGATTGTTGGATGTCTATCGAACTCCTTATAGAGGTGATTTAATCTTCAAATAGAAAATCTATTATGCTTTGACAAAATTTTGGGAAAATGGCGGAGGGGAGGGGGGGGGGGAGTTAGTGTGTGTAATATGCACTGAATGTGTATCCACACCCCTTGTGTGGGCATGCTTCCTACATACCAATACTCTGAAGATGGATCAAGCCATATGTAGTTGTCCCACTTGATGTGTTTTGTGAAATTATGTATATGAAGATGAAAAATGCTAAAACTAGGTGTCTTGGAGGTGGCTAGGGACTAGTGTAAGAATTTTAATAATCTTGTAGTGGTATTGGATAGCTATATGCAGAGAATAGGGAAATATACCTAAGTAGTCTTTCTTGTATTCTTTCTCTCTTTGTGATATTTTCCAACCCCCTATAAATAACCTTTGAATGGGCTTTTATAGGGATTTATTGGTCATGGGTTAAATATGATCTTATTAGGCTAACATGAAGAGGGATAATAACTATAAGGAAATGACTAGTGGAGGTAAAAATGCACTAGGATAGGAGCATCAAAAGTGAAAACTAGAGGGCCTGATGATATAGTCTAAGTTAGGTGTTATAGTCTTGAGTTAATAGTACCTAGGGGAATATATTTCACATGGAAAGAGTAGTCTAGCTAAGCTAGGATCAGGTCTAAAAGGATATGGATAATTAGGAATAAGTAAAAATATGTATATGAGGGTTATGAAAGAAAGTAGGAGGGACTTATGGTTTAGGTGTGACAAGCCACACTCAAGTTACCAATTTTTGCATTTTATATGACTACACCATCTGACACAA